>ATSW01009658.1:0-13119 GCA_000444245.1 Botryllus schlosseri
AGAATAGGTCACAGTAAATACTATTTTATTCATAATCCAAATTTTTCGACGGTGATAACTCCGCTTCCACTGATTGGAATTGAACCAAATTTGGTGAGCATCGTTTCTATAGACAACCTAACACTTTCGTGGGGTGAACAGAAAATTTTCTAAATTTTTGTTATTAATTTTTATATAATAAATAGAAACTTTCACACTTTACGCACTGAAATTAACAACCACGAAAAGAAAATGAACTGATGATAATCACGTAAAATACGGGTAAATACATTACTCAAGTGATAGTCGATATCCAGCATCCATATTCTTTGTCGGTCCAATGTAGATTTCTGAACGATACCATTTGATATTATATGATATTCTATCATTGGCTATGCGGCACTCCTATAGTACTCTCACAGGCGAATTATAAGACTAATGGGTATCATGACAGATCTTATTCCTGTCAAAAGTTATCGTCCTCTCTTCATGTCACCCTCCACATTCGATGAATACCATCTAATTGTATCCATATATCGTGGTAAACCACCAATGCTGTGACAAAAAAGGGGTTCAGGTGATATTGAAAGACCAGAAATTGACTAATAATGTGCTTTAGAAGCTCAGTGGGTTACCATTTACCGTAATTTTCCGAGTATAGTCCGCCCCCATGTATAATATGCACCCTTAAAATGGCGTGTGAATTCTGGGGAAAAGCCTGTACCCGTGTATAGTACGCACCCTGTATTCTCAGTACATGAATAGCGAATAGTTACCGTAAGTTCTAGTATTCGATGTCATTCTGTTTTGCGATGTCACTGTTGAACAATCATGACATAACGATCGCTAATCATTATACACTAAACTGCATTGTCTCTAAACGATAGTAGATAGCAGCCAAAGCATGCGAGGCCCGCGACGTGATAGTTCAGGCCTGCGACATCTTGCGCACGAGGCCTATTACAGATGCGATTGCTCAGGCCAACAATTATGTCATGTGCACCAGGCCTCTTGGAGATGCGACTGTAGTGTGTAGGCCAGCGATTACATCTTGCACACGAGGCATGTTGTATATGCAATTGTTCATGGCTGTCGTTGGACGTGATGAATTAGCGAGGACTGACGCGCGCACGTGCAGCAATCAATGACCTAATTTCGCTCGTGTACAAACGAAAAATCAACTCAGCAGGAGATCGCTTGCTGTTGTGCAGTGCAGACGCTAATTGGCAGCATGCTTCTCGCTAATTTAAAGATGTATTTCGAGAGAGATTTTGTTCAAGGCTTGTTGTACCCATGCATAATACGCATTATACATGGAAAATTACGGTAGTTTCCCTGAAGCCCGCAAGTTTCATAAAAAGCTCTAGTATCAACGCTTATGTGAAGTACCAGAAATGCTTTTTCAACTCATAAATACTATTCATTGGCATAGCCCATTCTCAATTGCAATCAGCACCATTTAAACGCCCTGGATCAGTCACTGTCAAGTAGCAGAGAAATATTCGAACACTGAGCTGCTGAAGAATGCAATTGATGTGTGATGTCTCTGCGGATGAGATTTTAGGAATGGCGACTTTGCAATCAGTAAAATCTTCGAATCAAGGCGGAGAGACATCGGTCTGCCCTGCATAACTGGGATAGATTTCGTGAAATCTAAATTGGTCCGACAAAAAATACTTCTAGGTATGATTATCACTTGAGAAATATATTCACCCGTATTTTACCTGCTTGTCAGTTCATTTCCTTTTCGTGGTCTTAAATATCAGTGCGTAAAGTACTCTATTCGAAAATTATCTCACCATCCTTTTAACGTGGCTGTTTCAATGAAGTGGACTAATTTCCAGCTAATCTGTGTCATATCTTTTTTTCGTTTATCGGCAATGTCTTCATCCAAACTTCAGTATAGGCCCTTGTCAAGAGCAAAACAAATGGAAAAGGCATCCCTGCCTCTTCAGCCATACCCGGAACACGATTTTTGGTCATGTCAATGCGACAAAATTGGTCGCCGTGAATACTATTATTTCAAAAATGACCGAAATTTCAATTTGACTGACCTCGGCATCTACTGGTTGGAATTGAGTCAAATTTGGTGTGCAACGTTTTTTTTAGGTACGGTAACCTGACGATTTGGCAACTAAGTCGATGAAATTTGAACAAAATAGTTTTTCTTGAACACCCCTATTGTACAAGTATGTCTCTTTGTTGATACAAATTGTCACTTACACCTTCGCAGGTGTCAACGAGCAAGAGGCCGACATCGAGCAAATGGAAAGACTCGCAGACGAGCTGCGCAGGAAACAAGAGGAGCTCGACAAGTCTGGCAACTGTGATGTGAGTTTTGGAATGCTTTCCGACTGAAGGAATGGCGTTTGTGACCAAACTTGGACAACTAGATCATTCTGCTCTTGTAATTAGACTATTTAGAGCGAAATGCTTATTATGTTATTCTAATGTAATTTGTAAAGCGTTTTTTTGCTCTCATTTTGATTCAAATCTCATTTCTGGTATTCCTGAATCTGCTGCAGTATAGCTGTATCATACGAAACGAACTATGCTCGCTGTACAGACATTTGATATTCTCATGCTTGTTTATGTATTCCTAATTCTAGTTCAATTTGAAGAAACTCTGTAGCCATCATTCTATTTAAGTAACCGGTTCGTGGTAAGGAATTTGAAGATTGCTTGTAATACAACTTCCTTTTTGTTTAAAATTTAATAAACTCAAAAGACTTTTCTTGTATTGAAAGCGTAATTGTAATTCTAATCTAATTCGGATCAGATGAAAATTTTGTAGTTGTACAACGCTACTTGTAACGCACAAAGGCAGAGGTGGTCAAAGTAACCGGCATTCATACTGAAGTAAAAGTAACCTACATTTTTGCTCAATTTCAAGTACAAGTAGCGATTTGCAAGATAATATAAAACTGCATCTACAACGAAAGCTCTGAGAAGTCGTCAAGTAGTTTGAAAAATCGATTCGGTCGGGAGTTGCTGCATTTGCTTCTAGCAGTTCATCGCTACTTGTTGCGACAACACAAAATTACGTTGACACTACAAATAGAGCACTTTTTTATACAATTAATAATCAAAAAATTTCCCACTGTAAGCACTATTTTTTTAAAGTATTAATTTTCCACTCTGATAACTTTGCTTCTATGGGTTGGAATGGAGCCAAATTTTTTTATGCATTGTTTTTCGGCAATGTTGCAATTTTACTAAGTAGCCGGTAAAATTTTTAAAAAGGTAGTTTTGAACGGTCCTGCGTGTTAGCTTATTGGATTCGCATGTTTCTCAGTCAGCTACCGCGGAAAACTTGACACAGATGGCTCTGAATGCATTGAAGCTATCAGAAAAAATCCTGCATGACGTCAAAACAAATGGGGGCCCATCAGGTTGGACATTTCTTTCTTGGTCATGTGTAACAAAATTGGGTAATTACCTAATTCTAATCTAATTTGTGAAATGTTTCTTTGCTCTCTTTTTAATACCAGTCTAATTGTGGTTTTCCTGAAAATGCAACAGGAACGAGCGGAACGAGCAAAGCTTGTACAGATATTTGCCATTAACGATTTGATATGAACTGAACTTGATTTTTGTTGTCTTTCTTTCCGACTTGGAATTTATTTCAATTTGCAAGTTTTTGCGAATTCACTATTTTTAATTCTTATCTTATTTGGAAAAAACTGTAGCTATCATATTAATTGTAATCTGTTTTGGAAAAGCTATTACAAGTTTGGCGTCTGACGTTGATTATTGCGCCACAGTGACTGCGGAAAAGCGTCCCATGACAGAAGAGAACGTCAAGTTGGCAGAAGAGTTTTTCGAAGAGCTTGAGAACGATCCGACCTCTCTCAGTTCGAACCCCGTTGAGGAAATGTTTCGCATGTACGGCAAAGATTTATGCAAGTGAGATTTTCCATCATTTTTCAAGCCGACTTGTACAAACTACCAATACAGTTAGTTGGTGGTCAACTATCTACTGGTTTATTGAGTGACTCTATTTCTAGTTTAGTTTGCATGTTTTGAAAAGTGAGTAGTTCGAATTCTAGTTGTAGTTGGGTTTTCAAAAAATGATTAGTTCTAGTTCTAGTTGCGGATATTGAAAAGTATGTGGTGCTAGTTCTAGTTCTAGTAGCGAGTTTTGAAAAGTGAGTAGCTCTAGTTCTAGTTCTGAATATTCAAAAGTGAGTAGTTGTAGTTCTAGTTGCAAGTTTTGAAAAGTGACTAACTCTAATCGTGCATCTTGAAAAGTGAGCAGTTCTAGCTGCACATTGAAAAATTTGCTGCCGAACAACTAAACTTGTGTCGTCGTTTGCCGTGAATCGTGATACTGATGCTCAGTTGTATGCAGTTCTTACTAGATCAGCGTGATCACTACCAACATTGGCCATGGAGCTGGTNNGGGGGGGGGGGCTTAGGTCAGAACCATTTCAGATTTGCTCTGATGTTCGTGTGGAAGACCGATCCGATGCCTTGTGGTTATAGTTTGTACAAATCTGATCCAAGGCGCCAATCTTACTTGGTCTGTTGCATATAACTATTTATTTTGTTCAGTCGTAACCCAGAAATGGTGAATCGCTACCTCATGTCATACAAAGCCCTTCAGGAACACAAAAGTGCCAGGCAAATGTCGATGCCTCCGGAAACAGGAATCGAAACCATCGCGACCCACGAGCAGCTGCCCTGGCATTCGATCATGAATCCCAGTGAGTTGATACTAGGAGGAGGATAGGTGGATACTACTCTGCTCTGATCTCAATTGAGTATTCATTCTAATGCAGTGGTTCCCAACTGGGGGGGAATTCCCCCTTGGGGGAATTTTGAATTTTTTAGGGGGGGATCCGGCTTTGTATCGGAAGATACACGGGGTTCGCAAGGTTTTTACATTTTTATGGTATAGAACTTTCAAGTTGAAATTAGTTCTTCACAATTGTAGGCTACGTTTTTAGATAGTTGGATGTTACATTGATACCTATTACACCCCCTGATAAAGTGAGGCTCGCGAGACGATTTCGTTGTGCCCTACTAAGCAGGGTTTAACCAAGTCACAAAGCTCTGAATCACAAGTCAACATCACTTCATGGTTGTGACTCATCAAGTCAAGTCGAATCGTTTTCAATTCACCACCAAGTCAAGTCCAAGTCATCGAGCAGAGGATCAAGTCCGAGTCATGATATTATGACTCGAGTCCAGCAGTCCACGTCATTGTGTTGACTGCTCAGTTTCAAGTTAAAGTCTTGTTAAACCCACTTTTATAACTCTGTTTGATGATATCGAATGGTTCGCATTTATAATATACTAATCTTTCTCACTTTGAACAGTTTCTGGTGGCATTTTAAAGTACCAGTACCAATAGACGCCATCTAAAAAGGGTGGTTACTTTACTGTTTTTCGAAATTACAATGAAATGACTCGGTTTGAGTCATGCACAATGACTCGAGTCCGAGTCGAGTCGAGTCATTTCCGTATTTTAAGAAAATGACCTGAGTCAAGTCGAGTCATCAGAAAATCGTGACACGAGTCTGACTCAAGTCGAGTCATGACTCGAGTCATTACAACCCTGCTACTAAGCAGGAAAAAGTGAAGCCGAATTCAGCACAAGGTCGCTGGTGAAATTGTTNAACTTTTTAAGCCAACATATGAGCTAACGTGAAAAACATACCAAATTCATTGATTCAACTCAAGGCCATAGCAAGCGGACTTGGTGATTTATATTTCTTCGGCGGTTACCTGACCAGTAAAAAACAGGTCACATTTGACTGTACTTTACCACGGTGAAGTGCGGTTCGCATTCGCCATAGTTCAGACATATCTGAATATGTTTCGTTATTAATTGCTCAGTCAACAAATGGTTTTGCGTTAAAAAGTACCTTTTTTAGTCACACGCAACTTTTTCGTGGGGGGGGGGATTTTAGCTCAAATATCGGCCAAGGGGGCCACGAGACGAAAAAGGTTGGGAACCACTGTTCTAATGAATCGATTCCAGCCTGCCTGAGTGATTCCCGAGTTTTTCGACCATGCCTCTATCATTACACTTTGTGACAATGCTCTGTGTTGATGATGACTTCACAGATACGCAGGGTCTTAATGAATCGAGTCCGACTGAAGTCGCGATTTTTTGGTGACTCGACTCGAATCAATAATTGTATTAACTCGGCTTGTACTCGAGTCATTGTGCGTGACTCGAACCAAATCAAATGACTCGAGACTAAGACGGCTAAGATAGACATTTCATCGTAACTTAGTAGAATAGTATAGTTACCACAATATGATTGGTATTTCGTCTAGCAGTCCTGATACTTGAAAATAGACCTAGAAACTGTTAAGACAGAGGAAAATTACGATATTATGAATGTGAGTCATTCTATATCACGCGAGCGGAGATGAAAAGAGTGGGTTGAACTGGATTGAACTGAAACTGAACAGTGACGATAATGACTTGTACTCAAACTTGAGTCAAAACACGTTGAGTCGGCCCTCTATTACCTAACTTGGACTCGGTCTTGATTCGGTGGTCAATTGAAAATGACTCGACTTGACTTGAGTCAAAACTATAAAAGTGAGATTGACTTGTGACTTGATTGCAACCCTGCAGCTATGTCATTCCAGTAACGTGCGTCGCTCTGTACTAAGTTTGCATGTTGCGATAGGACTAGTCGTGGTTTCAAGGCTCCCACAGTGGAAAATTTAATCTAAACTATATTTTTCGTTGACATATTACCTCTTTGTAGCAAGGAGCGTATCGTTTGAGTACTCAAAAATATAATCTCTCATAACTCAACTCGAATCATAAGAATTAATATTAGGGCTATGAAGCGCAATAAAGTAAGCATTTTTGAAAAAATACCACACTATCTTTATTGTGATGTACAACTGGGACGCAAATCCGCGATATTCAGATTGGAGTTGTTGAATGATTGTGCTCATCCTTAGTGACTATATTCGACCCGCTGTCATTTCAGGCGAAGCCGTCCCATCGCGACCACATCCAGCCTCTTTTTCGGACCAGCCTCACCTAGGTTTCAACCACGCGACGCCCGCCATGAGCCAGCCCTTCCATTCGTTGAGTCACGCTCAGTCCGGGCCGCCGCCAGCCAACAGATTCTTTCCAATCGACTATCCAATGCAGAACTCTGCTTCTTATAACGCAGAACCTCCCAATACGTCTGTGGATAACAGGAAACACTTTCACAATAACGACGCACATTCCAACTTGATGAACGGACATGATTTTCACTCCGCCCACAACTTGACGTACCCATACAGCGGCAAGACGTTTGACGAATACTCTTTTGAAAGCGAATGTCCATACAGCTGTTGTTACTCTTATGATGATTACGGGCCGATGTTTGATGACTATGGTTCTTATCCGCCCAATTATTTCTCCGACCCAAGAAACGGGGATTTCATGTACTCAGGTGTGTACGTTTGTATCTCTGAAATGGATTTAAAATGTATGCAAATTCCGGATATGTAATGTACGAGTTCACACATCAAGCATGTACATTAGGAGTGTTCAAAATTGACTTTTTTTCTCAAATCGTACTGCCTGCTTGATAAAATTGTTAGAAGTGGAGTTATTTTAGTTGAAAAATTTGGATTTGAATAAAGTAGTATTTACAGTGCCAAATTCTTTAAATATTTATTGTAGTTTTGCCCACCGTCAATGCTATGATTTGAAATCTCACATTTTGAACATCAATAACTGGTTTCTACTGGTTCGAATTGAGTCAAATTTGATGGGCATCGTTTCTATAGGGAACCTATCATTATCGTGGGACTAGCAGCACTGTGAAGATATCATCTATAGAATTACCTGAAACAAATGTATTGCCCAGTTATAATAGATCTTGAATACAATTTTACTTGACTACAATAATTAGGGTTTTGTGACGGCAAATTTAATATCCGATTTCCCCGCCAAGTACTGGGTCACGCTCATTGGCTTCATCAGCCAACATCCGAGTGTGAACTCTTTTATCAGAGATATCCAGATTTGATGAAGTCACAACGCTCGTTGGAGGCCGTCATAGCGTCACACTGCTCCGACATGAGTTGGATATTTTTGGATCATAATAATGCTTGTGTCAAATAGATATTGCTGATAATTATCCGAGCAAAGCGCATTAGTTGAGTTCCAAGTTCAACATTGATATAAATATTCATGTAACTGCTACATTCTCAAAGTCTCCGATTTACAAATCCTGTCTTGATAGGGTACGGAGTGGAAGTTACAATAAGCGAAACGTAAGCTGTAACGCGACAGCTGTCAAATAATATTCGTTTTTATGATATGAAAATTGGAATAATGATCATTATTATTATTTTCCTCCATATGCGTGTTGCACAACTTTTTTGTCTTCAAATAGATGTCGACTAGGGTAGGCGAGTCACCGTCCCAATTTGAGATATGAACATAGACCTTCAGTGAACGATTATCTGAGGTGTGCAATCGATTGAAAATCGAATGTAGGATCATTGTCATGGTTCTGGCAGTTTGCCAAAGTATGGAAAATAATTTTCTTACTAGACCATACTTACACATTTCCATATTCCATACCGAAATTTCGTTCTATGCCCTGCCGAAAAGACTATTTTGTTTTTTCAAATCAAAAATTTTGAACCCCCAATAACTCCACTCTACCGGTCGGAATCGAGTCAAATTTTCTATGCCTCATTTTTTAGGCAGCGTAACAATGTCATCGTGTTTAGAGTAAAATTGAAAAAATGTTGTTGTTTTTTAATCTATTTAAGATTTTCCAACCTGAATAACTTCGCTTCTACACGCTGTAACTGAGCCAATCTCTATGTGCATCGATTTCTAGCCAACCTTACAATAATTTTGAATAGCTAGTATAATTTGAAAAGAAAAGTTATTTTTGATCGTAACTTCTTTCCAATTTTTACAGGATAGTTGATAATATCATTGAATTGGCTGAAAAATACAGTACGTTGAAGTCGATATGTCTGATACTGAAATTTTAAAAGCTTACTTTGATCTCAACATTAGACGGGTCTTTCCCTGGACTGTGTGTGCATTGACCCATATTACTGTGAATAAACAATATGATGATATGCCCAGGTCCCAACTGGTTCCCGATGGGCGACCCCACCTATTCCATGGACCCGCATCACAACCCGTACCAAGCGTGGAACGAGCCGGCCCCTCCTTACACGGAGCAGTCGTCGAACAGATCGAGGCAAAGTAGCCGCGAAACCAAGTCGAGAACAACGAGCCGCGCCAAATCTGGGGATTCCGGCCGATCGAGCGAGCGTGCCAGCCGGAGAGACAGTTTCCGAAGCCGTAGCTTGCCGAGTCTGCTCAACGAAGATCTGTACTCTGAGGCTTCTACTTTTCAGCGCAAGTCAGTTCTAATTCGAGGACAGGACTAGAACTTCGACTAGAACTATTCACTTTTCAAAATGCACTACAACTACTCACTATACAAAACGGCAACTATAATTGGAACCGCTCACTTTCATGACTTGCAACTAGCATTAGAACTACTCACTTTTCAATATTCAGAACTAGAAGAACTAGAACTGCTCACTTTCAAAACTTCCAACTAGCATTAGAACCATAGGCGCCGACTTACGAGGTGGCGGCCACCTCGTACAAAATGCTCAGACGTCCAAGTGATTTGTGACCAATAATTAGTAATCACGCGAATCGATGCGACCTCGTTAGACACGTTTTCGATTTCGATAAGCGTGTGTGCCAGGCGCGTAGCCACGGTGGTTTCGGGGGTCGAACTTCCCTATTTGAAACGCGAAACCCCGTCATTTTGAAATGATCATTCTAACTCTAATATTCAGTTGCAATTCAATAATTGTGTTATCAGTGTTCCGCGCGGCTGATTTGCGAGAAACGTATTATCAACTAGCGAGAAGAGTCTGTGAAACTAGGTCATTCATTCCCGTGCGCGTGGCAATTGTCGCTAGCCTGGTTTTTCGCGTCTCGAACAAGCCTAGTTCCGCAGGCTTGAGCAATCACATCTGCAATAGGCCCAGTTCACACTATATCATCGCTTGCCTGCGCAATCGCATCTGCATTGGCGGCTTCGGCCTGGTGTGCACGATATCATCGCTGGCCTACACAATGGCATCTGCAATAGGCCTGGTGTGAACGATCTCATTGCTGGCCTAACTATCACGTTTCGGGCATAGCATGCTTTGACTGCTATCTCTCGCTGGTTTCAAGACAATGCGGTCGAGTTTACGCTAATTAGTGATTGTTTTATGTCATATTGATTAAAAAGCGACATCGCGAAACTGAACAACATCAAATCGCTGCAAACAGACTTTAACGTGCGTAATTGATTCCCGCTAATACTTGAACGTAATGATCAGAAGAGGTGTATCATCACTATCATGGCTTGAGTTCTGAAAGACAACAAAGGTTTGAAATCGGTGCCATCAAGTTGGGACATTTTGATTTGCAAAAACTGTCGCCGAGACTGCGTAATACACGCGCGTATTTAATTGTTCACCAGAGATCAGGGACTCGCTAATTGACAGCACTCCCCAACTCTTTGGCAAGCTTATCATACGCCTAAAATCGTCAATACAAAGAGATTATATGATAGCCATTCACACATGTACTTGACCCGAATTGAATTGATGCTATATTGGTAATTTGAAAAAAATCCAAATCACCCTAATTCTTCGACTGGCTACGCGCCTAGCATGTGCTGAGAAGCACCATCCTAGATCTCCTCTCCCGATCAGGCGCCCAAATAAACGTTCTGCTTTTCTGAAATCTAAATTATGTGCGCCCATATTCGTTTACAAAACCATTCGTGAGGTAGCTAGCTTCGTGATAGTCTTGGTAATCGTAGCGCGAAATTGGAGGGTGTGTTGGTGTGTGCCTGCAAATTGGAATTCATTTCTGCGCAGATTCGCTTATCTAACCAGGCTTTGCCAGTGACATTATTCGGGAAATACAGCAATACAGCTTAAATACCGATATAATGAGAAAACAATTGTCGCGACGAAAGCTACTCAATACGGTATCAGACTCAAAACCCATTCGTGGTGATACCGATTAGAATACACGCTTTCTCATTTGCCAACATCCATATTTCTTGCTATCTACTTGATACATTTGTACTCCGAAATTGTCGCACAAAGTCATTTTCCAGTGTTCCTTTCATTATTAACGTGCAGTAGGTCATGCTATGCCATTGTCAAATATTGATGCATCACAAGATTCTGGGTGGCACAACTTCTGATTTTATTCGATTCGATTCCGGTAAACTTGATTGCTGGATGTACTCGTATCGAGAACAACAACATCGAATAATAAACTATTAGGCATTAGGTAGACAGTAAACTTCTATTGATAAGATCGCGGCATTCGCCCGGAAGTCGAATTAATTCTAACCCAGGGGTGGTCAACCTGCGATCATAGAAGGAAATTTGTGCGGTCGTCAACACGTAACTCAATTAGTATGTGCTGGTGGCCGTCGACACGCAAATTGAATTTACGAATCGACCGATCTACTCCCGAAATGCTTCGCGAACGTAAATCGGGTAATGCACCAATGCCGCCCTAATCGCCGCGATGCGAATTGGTCAACGCGAAGCAAGAAATCGTATTTGTAATCATCATTGTTGTCTGCTTGAAATATTCGAGAGTTGTCGTATGTTACTTGGCAGGCCAGTGCGTAGTGTATTTCGTTACTCACGCGGCGCTTTGCGCGTGATGCAATTGATGCAATTCCAGATTCTCAGTGACCTAAATTCTGATTTTTGTTCGCAGCGCAGGCCGCAGTTACACTTTCGAATGATCGTACCGTTTTAAGATTCTATTTAATAACTCGATTGCATGGTTTGATATTAATGAGTGCAGGCTGCAGGGCCGATATTAAAACGACGCGCGAATGTTTTGATGCTGCGTGTACACCAGCGGCATGTAGTAAAGTGCGTTTAGTATGACGATGACGTCATCGACATGGGACAACTATGATGTCACAACACTTCGCCACCTCGTAAAAATATAAAAGTCTGCGCCTATGATTAGAACTACTCACTTTTCAATATTCAGAACTAGAAGAACTAGAACTGCTCACTTTCAAAACTTGCAACTAGAAGTAGAACTACAACTACTTTGGCAAGCAGCTAGTCTGTGTCAAATGCCTTCAGGTCGAGCCGGTCCTCCACTACCACGTCAGTGTGGGACGACGACAAACAGAGATCCAGGTCAAGACCTACGTCCCGTGAGTCCAGCACAACTGACATCACCACCAAAGAAGCTTTTATGAAGGTGACAAATCCAGGCTGTCATCACTCGACCCGAGTCAGGCTTGAGTCGGCATTTTTTGTTGACTTGGCTTCACTCCTGTCAATTTGTGCAGTGCGCGTGGATGGACTCGAGCCAACCAAGTCATCTGTCTCGAGACAAATCCGGCCGCAAACTTTGATCTGTTTGCCTGTTAGGGGCAGAGCTGTTCAAAGTAGTCATCGTCGGTGGTTACGTGCAAGTACAAGTAATGACATAAATTGGTACTTGAGTACAAGTGGAGACTTCAAAGTCATTGAAAAAGTGACTGTTCTAGGTCTAGCTGTGAGTAGAAAGCTGAAAAATGTCAAGGAGATTCTCAGCCTGTTTCACTCAAGCAGAGTGGTAAAGAACGGTGTGAGCTTGTGACTGGACAGGGAACAGTAATATTTAGTATGAATCGGCCATATGCACCCTGACTTGGACTCTGTGGTGACTCGAAAAGGACTCGAGTCAAACTGTATAAGTAATATTGACTTGTGACTCGGTTACAAAACTCGAATGTGCCTATTCGATGCAATTCATTCTGATTCGATTTGCTCAGGGTTATAAGACGGCGTTGAAAGAAGCGCTGCGGACAATCTCAGCTACAAGACGGGAACCACCAACAAGCGACGATGATATTCTCGAGAAACTCGTTTCTGAAGTCGGGTAAGATTGAAAATTTCAATTCCAAGCGACTTTCCTTGCCATTTTTTGAATAAACTATTGGAGGTTGGAGGCAGAACTTGATTATGCGATTGTGTTGTTTGTCATATTGAAATGCCCGAATATTTTCGGCACACACCGTTACTTCTGACTTATTCTTACTTGACAAACCCATTTGAAGAGAGTCTTATAGGTGCAGAACTTCAATATAG
>ATSW01009659.1:0-14596 GCA_000444245.1 Botryllus schlosseri
ACCCGAATATGTTTAATTATTAGTAACGGGCCCTACAGTTTCCAAGAAACCTCTCAATGTTCGCTATAAGTTTTGATGAGTCCGCGCACAGCCGCACACTCAACAACTCACTGCGCTGACCCCTTGACAACAGTGCGTATCGTCTAAAAAAAGGTAATAACTTCGGATTTGTTGTGCGCAACGTAGATTTTCTGTGCGCAGAGACCGTATCAACACTGCGCACGTGCGCAGCTTAGAGGGAACACTGCACCTCACTCAGCTCTACCGGTAAATGTGTTTACGTGAGCAGAGAGAGGATAAAAATTGATCTCAATTTACATGCAATTCCCGATGATATTGACCAATTCAATCATTAATTAGTGAAATTTTTCGCGCTCGGCGCGACTAGGCGAGAATAGCTGCCTCAGTAAATGGACACCCAATGTAGATACATAACAGGCTTTCAGCAAATAGAGGACAGCCTAATGGGGGTCTGAGAGTGAAGTCCCCCGGAAGCTTGGTTTATCACCCGATGGGGGCCCAGGACCAACGTTTTTTGTTTGGGGGGGGGGCTGACGAAGTGCTGTTACGGCCCTGGTAACGAATAATTGTACCTGCGGGCACGCCCGAATATCTTTAATTATTAATTACGTGCCCTTTATCTTCCTATACAACAGATCACTCAGTTTATCGCGACTTATATAAGTAATTACCACCTATTCATTCATGCATTATAGAAAATTTTGGTACCTAAGGCGACCAGGCCACACAAACTTTGCTGGCCATCGAAATCACGATAGGGGGTTCGTGGGGGCGAAGCCATCAGAAGTTCGGTTTATCACGCTATGGGTGCGCAAGGCAATCGTTTTTAGGGGGTTGACGAAGTGCTGTTACGGCCCTCCCTCTTACTCATTGTCTTTATTACATTCCTTAAATTATGAAGTTGGGGGGGGGCGCTGGTGCACGATAATTTTTGAAAGGGGGCGCTGGAGGAAAAAAGGTTAAGGACCACTGCCCTATAGTGTGGGCTCAAAATCATTGGTTATTTGGGCGGGAGGGGCTGAAAACATGTGCTTTCGGTCATCGTTACACAACACACAGCCACAAACTTCTGAACCGCACCGTGACCACCTCTGGTCTATGAGCAAAGCTTTGATGGTGTGACGTCATAACTCATTTTGAAATCCACTAGTGGGCGGTAAAGAGTGTCCGGAATTTGGTTTGCTGAAATATGGTAACCCTACTATATTTGCCCTATATATGTCGTCATAATTTAATATTCGTGACGTCTTGGTTTAAAATAGACAGATTAAAACAATAAAAAAAGCAAGTTTTAAACTAGGGCTTGTTTTAAACTAGTTTGTTTTAAATTGATTTTTGTTCTCAATGCCACCCTAGTTTGGATGCTGTTGTCAACGACAGAGGTTCTAAACCCGGGGCCGGGGCTGCCATTATTCTGGGGATCGCGAAGATGTTGAACGTGATCAGCTACCAAAATAGCAAGTCTGGACAAGCCGATCTTTTTTTAATGATCAGCTTGTCAAATTTTGAGTTGGGCCACATAACATTTTCAAATTGGAAATGGTGTCGCGGCGATAAAAGGTTGGGAACCACCGTATGATGATATGCAACAATATATAGTAACACAGGGAAGAACCAATATTTATTGACAGAATTCATTTACAAAAGTTAACTACTAGATGAATATGTAAACCAGAGCAAGACCCTAAGACAGTGGTTCTCAAACTTTTTACGGTCACGACTCCAAATTTCGATTTGAAAATGTTTCGCGACCCCACCTCTCAATTTGGCGTGATTATTACCTGCGTCTTATGTAGAGCCTGACCGATTATCGGTTTGCCGATAATATCGAGTCGATATCAGACTTTGAAAGAAATATTGGTATCGGGCATTGGAGGTGAAAAATATCGCCAATTTCCGTGTCGTCACAACATGATTGTAGGAAGTCAGAAAACTATAATCTTTGACCACTAGACTGGGAATATTGATCTATTTCATACAGGTGTCCAGATGCAGCCTTCCAGTTTNTTTAATGTTCAAGTATAACAATCGCTCTAAGGCTGATAAAATAAATGCTCTTTAATTTTTGAAAATGTGCCTTTATAGTAGATTCCACCTCTTTGGAATATCGGCTGAATATATCGGNGTTATCGGTGAAGGTGTTAGATATCCATTTTATTGGCATCGGCTCTAAAATCCAATATCGGTCGGGCTCTAGTCCTCGCCGAAATACCCGGTAATAGGCGCTAAAGAGTGTCCGGAATTTGAGTCACAAGTATATGGCAATCCATAATAATGTGAGGTTGTGGATCACTAAACCAAACAGTATCATCNTTTATGATGCGATGAAGAACTATTCTGACAATATAATTTTGTAGCTTTCAAATACTATTGCATTTTCTAATCATTTTGCCCAAAANGCTTCAATGTAATTATTNTACAAAGGGCACAGTGTAGGAATGGTGTGTACGTGAGGTTCACGTTCGCGTTCTGTGCGTGAACCTTAGAAATTTAGAGGTTCACGNTCACAACCGAATCTTGGTATATGTTCTGCACAGTGAACCTTTTTCAGGTATTGCAATTTTCACGTCATTGTAACATAGTCTTTGCATTTCAACTTCGGACCACTCTCTGCATAGCGCTGGCAGCATAAAAAATCAACACTAAATAGCATGCACTTTTCCAAAAAATTTACTTCCTTTGGTTTGNTCGAAATATTCAGTTGTCTGTGAGCTTGACCCGCAATCACACAACATCAAGAACGAGATGCACTACATGTATGTAGTCAGCGAATGATGGTTATTCAACCAATCATTGAAATTGTTATAAAGAATACGTTGTCTAATGTAAAAAATCCAGCAGGTGTATAGGATCAATCTTGATTTGATAAGTTTATTGTGTCATAAAAGTCAAATCTGTGCGATTGGGGTGTTCGCTAGGCTACAGTACAACTTGTTNATGGGGTAACCTCAGTAGCAAGTATTGAAATCCGTTTTACAATCTGCTCACTATCAATGTAGCAAGTCAGACGATGAATACATATTGTCCGGTCTGGCTTATATTCCCTTGANGATGCAGGTCCTCGTCGAAATTTTTGGGAAAGCGACGGAAGTTATTGATTTTATGGAATTAACATAGCATTTGATTGTTTCGGTTGATACATTTGGTTATGTTTAAAAAGCCAGCATGTACTTCAGCATTGTGGCATTGGGTCGTCTCTAGATATCTTGTATATCACNTCACTGAAATGTAAGGTTAGAATTAGCAATATNACGTCACAAGATTCACGCTCGCGTTCACACAGAACCTTTGAAAAAGGTTCGCGTTCACACGAACCTGAACCTTTCAGGGATTCGCACCATCTCCAGCACAGTGCCTCATTCTTCGATTTCGACGCGATGTGCGCTGCAAGATACCATACGTATAGTTCGAAAGATTTTGTGGAAGATAACCCGAGCTAGCGTGACGGGAGNGTTTTTTAAATTAATTTTGTAGGTTGAAGCACTTGGTAATATATTCATAACTAAAATTATAATTTTCTGAGTAGATTTGCAGGAATGTCGGAGATTTGTGAAGTAAATGTTAGGAGTCCGAATNGGCATCGGAGTCGGTTCGGTATATTGGAAGTGTTTGGAGTCGGTGNTATATTGAACCGAACCCACAACCCTGGATAAGAGACACCCACGGAACCAGGACTGAGAATGCGCATTGTTCCTCTGCTTCCCCCGATTCTTGGACGTCGTGACGTCATCAGTGTCTGTCATGTCACATTGTATCCGTGACATCATGCCACTGTGCAAAAATTACTCCCTCATAATTTTCATCCTGGCTTGGCCGTATTGGGAACGAAGATAAACCGTCAACAACGCAAAGGATATGCCGAAATGCTATAGCATATACGGTGGGANCCTGTGGTCCTACTGCATTTTTAATGAGGCCCTCGTAACTACCGAAGGAATTACCAAAGATGATTGTATTCATTTATCTTGGATTGGTCCTATTTCCACCCACTTTTTTCTTTTCGTTCCTTCTATTTTTTTATTTATTTTTTTAGTCATGAACTGTGATAGTTGCTCCTGTCCTGGGTGGCTCAGCTCCGAAGACTTTGTCATATCGAGCCGCCTCCCGTCTANCTTGCATGTCGCCTTCACTGTTACATTTTGTAGTGTCATGTTGATATGTAATGTATAAGAATAAAGATTCTCTCTCTCTCATATTTTGTGATACGATGTATACAATGTTCTTTCCAATTCTCTACCAGTTGCTGACGATTACCCCTGATGACAGCATTGCAGCCGAGAATAATATTCGGTTTCATTTCAATATGAATATGCCGTTCAATTATATATTGAAGTTCTATACCTCCAAGAAGCTCTTCTTATAATACCACTTGNGTAATTTTACGAAAAATATTAATTTCGCCCGCTCCGAATATTGTAGAATTCATGCGGCCCGCAGTGCCAATGAAGGTCCGCACTTCCGCACTCGTGGCCCAGTGCTCACAAGGTTAGTATAATAGTCAAGGTCCTTAAGACATTTTATATTNATCAAAGATGAATGTCATAATTCATAAAATCCCCCAAACATCTCTGCCTCAATTTTAGGTCACCTGAAATCACTCTTCTTAGAGACATATGGTTCGTGCAAACCAACTTCCGTTGCCTCATAAAAGACACCTGGTGATTTACTTGTCGCCGGAACACATTTCCCAATGTCTAGTGTCATCTTTTGTAACAAGGTAAATCGATACACTTATATTTGTAAGAGTTAACCATGGCGGAAATTAAAATACTTGTTTTCGGTTCCCTTGTTTTACTGATGATAGCGGCTGCATAATTTACTTGTCTCCAGAGAGCTGGATTCTTTCTTACATTTGCTATCACGACAACTACAGGCTCGCCGGGCGCAATGTTGTACACAAAGACAATACAATTATGATATCAACCAATAATCAAATCCTGGCACATGAAGGGATGATTCCGTCGGCTGCATCGTGTATTGGTCGATACGAATCACCGAGTCGAAATCAATTCGAATCATTTGAATGCCGTCCAATTCGACCCAGCGGCGCTCAAAGATCCTTTAAAACTATCACAAAATACAATTGCTTGCGCACTGAATGCGGTCACTGGTCAGTCAAGCCACTGTTATTTTGTATAGTTCTAACGTTATATGAATCAATTTGATTCGGATGTACGATTCGGCTATAGTTATGGAAGTCCGATTTGAATAAGCTGTGATTAGGTTTCCATGACTGCAATGTATTTGCCAATTAGACAAATCAATTGCTACGTCATACCATCCATTTAGATTAGAATTTTAGATAATGCATTTGTAGTTTGGCGACGGCACCGGCTTTCAAACAGGCTAGGAAATACCCTCATATTAAATTCAAGGACAACACGCATTGATGCGCATTGCACAATGCACATGAACAGCACATTGCCCATTGTTACGTTTAACCTCTGTACAAACTTGTTCCTGATGCGCGCCAAATATATTACGTAATATATTATAACACAGAGATAGAAGTGAAATATTAATACCAGACTTACGTTACTTGTGTTATATTCGTTGAGATCGGTTATTTATCATTCTATTTATGATATTTATTTTTTACAATTCGCAATGAACGGAATTTTATTGCTCTGCTTGTAGAAACGAAATGAAATCGAAATATAAATTGCGCCGCCTATATAATATGAAGCGTTATTCCATATTTGCAAAAACCATGATAATTCCAAGCGATTATTTATCAATCAGTCGCATAAGTTCGCGACAAGCTTCTGTTTATAAACGTGAGAATTCCAGACTTCCAACTACGAGTGGATGATACTTATTATGAAATACAAACACACCTGCGACAGAATAAAAGTACGTGCTAAAATCGACTACCAGAGTCATTTAGATGATATCATATCATGTATGAGAAATATTGACAACGACGTATGGATTAGCGCCGGTATATTGAAGAAAACGCGCATCTTAGTATCGCCCATACCCTGCCAATCATGTCACCTCGTCGGCTAATGACAAACTCAGAAATAGAACGCCATTATGAATAATATTTCATACTATGCAGATACTCAAACACATTATCTATTGCTCTAGTATTTGACATAACGTATATTACAGTGGCATTAAATTCTTGCAAATCGTTATGACTTATGACCCAATTTAGCTCTTTAATTCTGCCGTGTTCCACGTAGATCAAAAGCGTAACTTTAAATACACAAGGCCTTCAAATTTAACCACATATTACAATAATACATGGATTTCGTTTTGCGAGTACATTTTTTGTGTCAAGCTCTCAAAATCTCTTTTTTTCCTCCTGTTGATTTATTCTGGCAGACACAAACCAAAACAGGCTTCAACAATCGGTTACATGAACATTTTTCGAAATTAATTACGTTTGTTTTAACCAAAGCATTTTGGCCAATTGGTGTCGGTGCTGGCGGTGGTGCTTGAGCGGGCATATATGTGAAGCAGTGGTTCCCAACGTTTTTCGACGTCGGAGCCGCATTTCAAACTTCAGAGTACGTATGGAGCCACATGAAAACAATCGAGTAGTCTACGTGTAACGAAAATTTAAGGGTAGCTACTAGCTAGCCTACCTCTGGATCTCACTATGGAGCTAATTCAAAAGCATGCACATGTAGGCTATTTATATAGATTCGATATGGGTTATTTCAGCATATCATTATTAGAACATACTATTATGCCGTTGTGTGATAGCTCTTCAAACATTCCGGCACTTGATGCACAAGTTAGCGGGGGATTTTACGCTCAGTAATATTGGACTTATTGCAATTATACTTGACAATGAGCCATTATTTTGATGTTAGTAAATGTGATATAAAAATATCTATGACCAGCAGAACTGAAAATATATCCTTGTATGACAGGTATTCATCCATGCGTTTGACGCTAGAGCATTCTGCAAGAATTCTATTTCCCGGTTTCCAGAAGCGGCCTAGGACTGCTTTAGGCATATCTAACATCCCTCATTTTAGCCTTCATGCACATAAATTGACTATAACTATTAATAGAAACAAACGGCAGCTGTCGTCTATTATATTTTGTGGCATATTTAGAGGTCAATCAGAGCCGCATGCGACTCTGAGAGCCGCGGTTGGGAATCACTGACGTGAAGTCTTTTCAGGAGTTCTCGCTACGTATAAGTTGCATTCCGAATGCGAAAAACCGTAATCAATTTGACCGCAAGAGGTGCGTATTATTTATCAAATAAATATATATAGTGTATCTGTAAACGGAGTCGAATCGATCGACTAGATATAGTTTCTTTTTATATCTCAACGTTGTATATTTACCTTCTCGAATATATGTGAAACTTTGCAAGGCAGCATGTAATTTGCATTACACAGGTTCCTTCTTCGATTGAACCCAACTTGCATATTTCCAGCGTCGATGCTCTCGTCGTTACTAACCCTAGTGTGAATATATTACGCATTTCTGAAATGATTTTCGGTTGATGTTCATCTCATTCTTCTTTATCATTGTTCATCCTAGTACTAAACGCATCATTTCCCTCATTGTATATGTAATTATGTATGCATACCAAATTGCATAGTTTGGGACTGCGAATTGAAGATTTATATACTGGAATGTATTCAATTCTAAAACAAGAATTCTAATAAATAGCAGGAGGAAGTTGAACGAGCTGCGTTGCTTATAGCGATTATCTGAACGCCGACTCCGATTATATATATATCAATGAGATGTATATACGCAGGTCTGCCATTTTGTAGGTCTTTAACGCGACCCGCGAAGACAATAAGGTCAGAACATTGCAAATATCATGCAGCAATGGTGGGTATCCACCGAACAGTGATTGCACTTAGGGGATTTTCTCTACGATAAGACCTTTCAATCAGAAGTATCTCTAATTAGGAAACGAAAGTATTGTCAGGTGTATTGGACTAATATGGCTCATTATTTGCACTTCTGAACCCGTGTTAAACATTCGAGATCCTATCGATGTGGACTGGCAACAATTCAGCTGTTTGACACAGAAACGTGTACTCGGCGACATAAGCACAAAATAGTACAGATAAGCACTGTTTGCCGAGCGTTCGGGAATTTTCAAGAGCTATCATGATGCGTCGTTTATTGCAAGTAATGACATTTATTGTTCTAACACTTGTGATGCGATTATTCCGGCACAGGTGATGATCCGTCTCCACCGGTGACTAAGGCTGCCAATTACAGCAGGTTGCGATTTTTGTTAAAGTATATCTCGCCAATGCGCGCTAAAGTAATGAACCTACAATCAATTTTACAAGCTGTCTGTAAGTATAGTTGAGTGGATATATGGATCGTTTCAAACTCAACCGTCAAAAGTATCAATTCCATCAACCGCAAAGGTCGTTTCCGATTCTAATAATGCTAATAGAGTCTGATTAGGTATGGATCCCCGTGGGAGTGTCGTCAACTATTTCGCACTATCCTGTTGATTGGATATGGCATAGTTATGTCGGTAGGATGACAACAATTAATTAGACACCATGTTAGCGGCGATCATTCCCAACAAATGCCGATCAATCGCACCTATCCTTGACACCGTACTGCGACTGGACACGGATTGGAATCATGCGGAGATGGTCAACAACTGACAGAAATGACTGCGAAAATTTTATCATTGTAATATTTAACACGGGCGCGAGAGATTTTGTCAGTGTGAAAACAAACACGGTATACCCAATCGAATGTTATAACCAACAGCGGTTTATCCAAAGATTCTCTCATTTCCCGATTAATGAGTCTGCCAGCCATTTTCCGAAAGCGTTATGCTCTCGAAGTGCCATGAAACATCTTGCGAGCTAATAAGATACAAAGGGGGTCAATCATTTCGTATTGTTTTTAATCGATAGGCGCCCATTACTTGGATGAAGTGTATAGATTGTTTTTGGTCGGAGAGAGTTGGCATAGCCGCCCGGTGAATTATAAGTGATGAGTGTTTATGACATGATCAGTCCATTCCCTATCGCCCTTCCGGGACGGAGCGGAATACCACTATCTTAGGTTGGTTGCGAGAGGTGAAGACAGATGTGCTGAGTTGTGTCAGTATCAATTGGCGTTGTTCCGAACGAGCGCCCAATTATGTGCAAATCTATTGTTTCGCAGATCCATAGTCAAGTTGCAATATGCTAAGCGCAAGAAATAAACATTTGGGCGTTGGTATATCGTCCAGATTACAGAACGAATTGGGAAGAAACGCAAGAATCGATACTGATGTGGTGGGTATGAATAAAAACGAAATGGACTCGACTCTAGAGGTACCACGAAGCAACGGAAACATGATGATATCTCCACTGTTAATGAAACGCTTTATGACGCGACAAGCAGAACTCGACTCCTCCATCAGAAGCTCGTCGAGGTGTTCAACAGCATCTCCATCGATGCGGGATCACGGAAGGATGAGTTCTACGCCACAATCTTCGTCCGACAACGACGAATCACTGGTCGAAGTGTGTTCAACAGAGCAGTACACTCGCTCCAAAGGCTCGGCCTTTAGAATCGACGCTATCTTGTCGGAGAATACAGAAAGTTTAAAGCAATCCCCACCTTCCAAACAGTTTCAAGAAACAGAACGCATGCACTCGACTCATGCATATGCAGCTTCGCCGTTGGCGGGTACAAGCACTATACGTTCGCGGCGGGCACGACGACAACACGGCACCAACGTGAAGATTGAGGCTCGTGAAACAGACAGCGTTCAGTCGAGTTCTTCATGTTCCTCGACAGAAAATACTGCCGATCCCACCAATCTAGGAAGCAGAGACTGCGGACACGATAACCTCGGAAGCCCAGAAAGAATCGGGAGTGAAAAGGAATCCCCCCGTCACACGCGCGATTTCCAAACCGAAAACCCTGAATGTTGCGACGGCAAATCTGTTCAGAACCGTAATTATGTTTCGTGCGGTCCGTATCCGATGAACCCGTTCGCTTTCATGGCGATGATGTCAATGGGTAGGGAAAACACAAGTAAAATATCCCGCGACTTCGACAGAATGTCTTCGGCTGCGTCTGAGTCCAGAGAATCCATTCATCAGTCACTTAACGGACAATATAGCTTACCTGGTGCGTTTTCTTGCGGGCCGAATGCTTTATTCCCGCGGCATCACGTCGCAGTCAACCCACACCCTTCGCAGCCGTTCGTGCCGATTCAAGCCGTGAATGCGTTCGCCACGAATCCGCGATTTTTCGACGGTATCGGACCACATCTGCCGGCTTTGGACTTGATGAGAGGAGGGTCGTTTCTTCACGGATTCGGAGACTATCCAGGTAACAAAAGATCTAACGGATTGCTATGTTGCCGATACAATCTAATTTGTAAAATACACGGTTGGATTTGGCTGAGTTTTAGTCTACAAATATTAGCTTTCAGGCCTATAATATATTCCGATATTCACTTAATACTTATAGTCCCTGCTGAAGTGTGAAATATTACTTAATAAGCTCTGGAATTTTGCAGAAACGCATAACCAGTATCACTTTTGCACTTATATCAACAATTAACATATCTCAATTGTTTTGAAATGATAGAAACAAAGCAACGACTAGTTAATGTTGATCATTATAATAATTATTCTTTGCCGAAATATATGGTCGTGAATGCAGTATCGACACTGAAATGCATGTACCAAACAAGACGCTAAGACAGCCCTTAAACTACTTTTGCATCCACTTATTTGTTTAAAAATGAAAAATAAAAAGCATTAATGCCCCATATGTCCAGTAAAATCCGTGATCCCAGATTATCAACTTCCATATGGTAATTGTTAATTTACAACGCCTTGGACATCAGCAAGACACCATTATCGCTCTATCCAAATTGATTTAGATGCCTATCTTACATCGGACGCTGGATTAAAATGGTGTTTAGTCATGTGATAATGATGATATGCATTGCACCCTGATGTTTGTATCTATATTTGCTTTCTATGTTACTAATGATCGTCGGATTTATAAGCAAAACGATTGAAATTTCGCGAGACGGAAACAGCTTTTTGCCATATGCTGAACACGGCTTTCTATTTGATTTGGCTGATAGCGAACGCTCATAATCGTTGATTAATGACGCGAAATATATTTCTTGTTCATCCGAACATGGCTTTTACATGGAAAACAGAATTATAATGAACTGTGACTCCCACCTGCTCAGGTTAAAATGTAGCGCCCGCAAACACAATGTAAACAATTTAAACGGAGTGAAGGGGGCATGGAAAATATCATTTTGCTTTTCAGGTCATATACACCCGGGATTTTTCAATAACAAGGCACGGCGACCCAGAACTGCGTTCACATCGCAGCAATTGCTCGAACTTGAGAGCCAATTCAAGCAGAATAAGTATCTAACACGACCAAGACGGTACGAAGTTGCGAGGGATTTGTGTCTCACGGAAACTCAGGTGCGTGTGTGATCCGTGGAATTGATCGAGGCATCCAAATTTTGATTGATTTGGACC
Source organism: Botryllus schlosseri (assembly GCA_000444245.1). NCBI lineage: Eukaryota > Metazoa > Chordata > Ascidiacea > Stolidobranchia > Styelidae > Botryllus > Botryllus schlosseri. Next base: position 11,490 of record ATSW01009659.1, read on the forward strand.
AGACACTATGCGTTCCGCCATTTTGTATTTCGCGCTACGAATCGCTCTCACGCAGACAAGTACGACAGTCATTGACTACTCCATCAATCAGCACCACGTTAAACATGACGCCATTGTAGTCATCGTGTGTATACGTAATCAGCCTAGTCAATTTACTTCACTATTGTCGTTATAAGTCATTCTGATTACCATCAACTTAGAACTTCACAGTGCTAAGAATTATTCAGTACAATCTCAATGGACTTTCACTGGGAGTCAACGTCAATGATATACAGCAGGGGTGGGCAATTATTTTTCTCCGCGGGCCAAATGAGAAGTAGAAAATAAGTTTTGGGGGAGGAATGAAATTTTTTAGCTATATTCTGCAGCGTATTTTGATTTTATTGCTAAATTATATCGTTAACAAATGCTGTTCAGCGAATGTCTTGATGTTAGGTAATGGGAAACTGACGGTCAATGAAAAAATATCAATTTGGCGTCATGATTCGAAAAAATGTTAAACATGATACATTTTCAACTCTCTTTAAACCTGTATCCACGTTCTACTATTAAGACACTAAATCAGTGGTTCTCGAACTTTTTTAGGCACGCACCCCTTTATGATAGTGAAAAATTTCGTGTCCCCCATCATGATATCGCAAAATGATAAAAATAGCAACGAGAATGCTAGCAATGCCAACGATAGTTTGATGGCACGGAAGGTGATGGCTGTTGAGGTAATTCTGAAATATCAAAGTCGGACAATACACAGAGCAATAACTATGAGCGGGGTGGGTAAATCGCGCATTGCGTAAAAAAATCATTTAACCTCGGTTTCGCGCCCCTTTCAGATGCTTTCACGCCCCCGGTTCGGNAACCACTGCACTGGAATATATTTGGGATAGTANGCCTACAAAACATATAGTCTTGGTCGCTGCCTTTCGAGCAGTGTGCAGTGCAGCTTAAATAGTCATGATGTTGAGTGAAGCTTTCAGTTTTTTTCTGAAATTCGCCTTCCCTTGACCGAGTGTCTGTCATAATATGANACCTACTTTATTTAANATCCAACATCTCGGTAGCATGTTATTTGAATTTNAATTTTCGGCTTCCTTTGTGACANGACCGTTCAACCTTTATGGGTGATAGATATGATGAGTTATATATTCATCGCGAGCACTGATTGACTTGTTTTACGAATTCGGTATTTGGAAACGTATCACGTAACAATTTGAAACACTGACCGTACAATGCGTAANGTGAAAATGGCAACATTAATTGATACTCGTACTTTGCTACATTGACTTTATTTCGAATCTGGAAGACGCATGCGAGGTATGTAGGCAGCGTAATCGTGGCGAACTAATTAACAGGCTTCAAGTTACTCGAATTTTCTGTCCACTTAATACAGCCTATGGTTTTATCNCACGCATCAGCATTCAAAAAGNAGGTTTTATATTTTGCATTCCNAGCATCCTCTCGTGGGCCGCACAAAATAGCCCCCCGGGCCTCATTTGGTCCGCGGGCCGCACTTTGCCCAGGTCTGATATACAGTAATCCAAATTCGATTATTAGGGCAGATAATGTCTTTGTATGAAAATTTATTTGATTTCATTTCAATGTCTTATTATCAAGATTACGAAAAGTCAAAATCCTCCCTAAATTTTGAATTCGTATCACGTCATCGCTGACGAGGTAGTGCTAGAAAACTTTAAGTGAAGTAGGTTTACAGGTGTAGCAATAAACCATCGAAGACAGTCACAATACCCCAGTGACGAGGGAACTGGTCCTGTGATTAGCATATCCTCAAATCATCGGCTGTCACACCGAACACAATCCAGACAAGTACCGGTCCCAACTACGGATAAATAGTAGCTGGAAGGGCTGCATGCGTGAAAAACGTCTGCCAGACTAATGCGCTGCGGCAACTCCTACATACGGAAAAAGTTGAATGGCAGGGAAGTGCGAACATTGCAGCTTTTTGCATAATGTGAAGTCACAGTTTCCGAATAAGCCCAAGTTAAATCTAGAATGAAAATTCGCGAGGTACACTTTGACGTTTCCTTTTAGCGTCATAACTTTCTCGTTTTAGAGATGTTGCCATGATGACTGTAGCAGCTGCTTACATCAGTGTTGTCGCCACTGAATAAAAAGTAATTCACATATTGACCATCTAAATTGCGGGTATGGTTGAACACGTACGACTCGCCTTATTTGACTTCCCTACAAGCTAATTATTTCATATAGTGAAAAGTGATACGGTGCGGTTAAACTCGAGATGTGCCAGTAGAGACCCTCTAAAGTCGCGGATCATAAAGTTAACTTATCTGGGAGAATGGAAAGCGTCTAAAAACTGATAATCGTGTACAGCTATACACTTTACTGGATCAAAATTTTCTCAAACGACGCTGGATAATCCTCGCGCGAAATCTTTTCCAACTTTATATGGGCCACGATAAACATTTTTAATCAGACGATTAGCATTCTCCCGTAAGAGCTATTCTTGCGATCTGTTCTCTAAGAGACCTCATTCTAAACAGGATGTCGACAATTTCTTACTGGCATCTCAGTGAGACGTCAAGCGATCATTGATATCATTTTTTCGTCCCCTCTATTTTGATGAATTTTTCGCAATTACTAGATTGTTTCGTCGCACTTAAGATCTTTCGGTTTCAGGTGAAAATTTGGTTTCAAAATCGCAGAATGAAATGGAAGCGCAGCAAAGCCGAGCGGGAGGAACGCCACAAGGAAAGTCTGACCAGTACTTCTTGAAAAAAGAGAGACTCTTGCAAAGCTGAGATCCCGTCAAGACCGCGAGGCGTTGTATTGGGGATGACGTTGGGGAAAGCAGAAATTGTCGTGTGACGCATGACACGCATTTGTTTCGTTGTCGATTTATTGCGGTGTTCTCGAGGTTTCGTAGATCTCGAGATGCAGTCGTGGAATATACCTTATAAACATATAGTTTATGTCTTGTTATTCATCCAAATCACTGAAATACACATACATTTTCCAATGGATCACTTGGGGTGAGTGCATAATACCAGATATCATGAATGATATCTGTTATAGGATATTAAGTAGGCTTACCATACGTCCTCTTTTAAGAGGATTTGTCCTCTTTTTTGACT
>ATSW01009660.1:0-10230 GCA_000444245.1 Botryllus schlosseri
GACAAGGGCACATCACATACACTCAAATGACAGAGGCATTGTTCGGAGTACTGATTGCTGTGCAATCTCTTTACAAACAGTCGTTGTTTTCGCTACATCAACCTGGCATGGATGGCGGGTGCATAAACGGAATAGTTAGAAATCACATTGGCTGATTTACTTGGTTAGCATTGCAGAGAAAACACACTGTTCCAATCTTCTTTCCTAATACTATTTGTATGTTTGAAGTAACTACACTATCTTACTCTTTATTGAGGTCTGGGATGCGTTAACCCAGGGGTGGGCAAACTACGGCCCGCGGGCCGCATGCGGCCCGCAACACCATTCTCTGCGGCCCGCGAGAGTCTAAAGACACTTCTTAAAATATATTGATAAAATACGTACTTAAAATCGAATTATTGCAGGGACTTGATTCAGTTGAAAGCTTTTTAAGTATGTGTCACCATGATAATTATAAGGCAGTTGCTCTCAAACTGGGGTCGCGCCCCCTTCGGGGCTTGAAAGCATCTGACGGGGGGCGCGAAGCTGAGCTCAACTGAAATTTTTTTCGCGCTTCGCGCGATTTACATCCGATCCATAACTATTGCTCTGTAGACGCGTGTTTGAAGCTAACATGGTTATGATGCTGTCAGCATTGTGTGTTCTGGAACTGAATCAAAAATGGAATTAGTGAATCTATGAACAGAGCGCTGCTCACAGATTTTAATTTCAATCCTGTTCTACGAATCGGGACAACCGTCAGTCCGACATTCATCTCCATGGTTTTCACAAATTGGTTATGGAAGTCGACCAGTCTATGAAATCTCGCCACAGTTTCTGACGCGTGTACGATATCACCACAGCAATGTCTGGCTTGTTTTAAATAAGCATATATATTATCTCCCTGTCCTCACAATATAATGAAATTCCGATATTGTGTTTTGGTTTATAATCCCAATTTTATACAGTGCGGCCCGCGAAAGGATTCAGATGTTGAATGCGGCCCGCGAGCTCAAAAGTTTGCCCACCCCTGCGTTAACCGATAGTTTTCAAAGGCAGATGTCGACAATATTCCTAAGTCAATCAGCAGGGGGATACAGCAAACAACAATTTATGTGCATTTAACTCAGTAACAGTAAACTCACAATATGTAACAAATAACTCCGACACTCCACATATCTGTTTGTGTTCCGATAGCATCGTAATTGATCACCTCCGGCGCGACAAATTCGGGGGGTTCCGAACATAACCTGTAGCATGACAAATTGAAATATCATATATAGTGTATACCGAACATTACATCACTTCCAACAGCGTAAAATTAGTAACTTAGATATATTGAATATCTCATTAGAAACGACGAAGATGTTTAGTGAAATGAATGAATATATGTATTGCCCAGCAAAGCGCTGGAGTTGTGCCAACTTCATCGCTCTCATAATTGCAAGACCAGGATAGGGTCAACATTGTCGATCATAAAATAAAATGTCAGATTCACGTTTGAGTCTATGTTAATATATAATAAATGATCCAGAAATTAGGGTTGCATTTAAAACAAATGGTGTTGTAAAACACTTCGTTTAAAACAAGTTTTCCACAGTGTTTTAAAAATATGCTTTTCGAAAAATTGTTTGTTTTTCAAACGTATCATTATGTCATAATTGTGTAAATACTTTCGTAAAAAATGTAGTATGAGCCTGCGAACCATGTTGCACCCGTTAGTCCCGACGTATACGATGTGGAGTGGCTGGAACCCTCGAACTCGACATCGGTTAAACAGTTATGGCAAGTATAGATCATTGGTGCGTTATGGGTGTTATGAATATGATGACCGCCGACCGTTGAAATGATGCATACCGATGCAGTCTCAGTTAAAGATATTTTTGGTCTGTTTATGACAATGGTCGGAAGCCTTTTTCGTCGAAGGAGCCATACTTACCCTATATCTTCTACTGTCAATCCACTGCGACGTCACAATTAACAATTCGTGACCCTATGGCTAGAAAAAAAATAAAAAATACAATAAAAAACATGTTTCAAACAAGGGCCATGTTTTAAACATGTTTGCTTAGAATTTATTTTTGTTTTAAACGCAACCCTACTACAATTGATATTGTGATGAAAGCAATCTTCGAGTAATGCACCACGAACCAGCTAGAAGCTTTTTTAACAAAAAGAAAAAAAGGGCAAAGCTCACCCGAATAGTCTCGTTCGGATTAAATTTCCTGGCCAAACCAAAATCAATGATTTTGATCTGAGTTCCGGTCTTGTTGATGCACATAATATTTTCGGGTTTCAGGTCTAGGTGCAGTATGTACGCCTCGTGCATAAATTTCAGTCCTTCGCAGATCTGACTCATGTACTTGATGCAGGCCGCCTCCGTTAGTTCAAAGTCCTCGTCGATGACACGCTCGAACAGTTCGCCGCCAGAAACCCTGTTGTGACGCAAGTAGATTTAATCAAGGTGATTCCGGTTAGAGATGCTGTTAAATATATCCAGGAGTGGTTGGTAATGGTAATAGAGGTTGTTACGGTTGTCGTTGGTATTCAAGTAAAAGTAAAGTCGTAAATTTATACTCAAGACCAAGTTTCAGTAGCGATTCGAAGTAAGTAAAGTAAGTATTACGGGCGTAGTGTTGCCTAAAAATATACAAACTGTTAAGTAAACTATAGAAGTGTAAGTAGTCTACAAGAACAACCATTTTAGTATGTAGTATTCGTAACCGACCACCTCAGGTGGTTGTTGGACGAGCGATGTGACGTTTGATTTACATGTCTACGAATGCCAGTATCTTTAGGGTCTGCACCAGTGTTGGGATCAAGTCACTGCCTTCGAGTCGCCAGTCAATTCGAGTCATTGCACATTTTGACTCTAGTCTAGTCATGCGATTTTTGGAGTCACGCCACGAGTCAAGCTATTCAATCTTGCAGGATGATTGAAGTACAGATTGATCTATTATTAATTATGAATCGAGTCACGAATATCGTGTTAATTACATGCTCAACGGGGAGTTGTATATGGCTCGCATATATGTTGAACTACAAAGCCATGTAAGTAACTGCACGCCAAATAGATGATGGAAATATGAAACCTCAGAAAATTGAAACAAATTGATATGATGCAATGCACAATCCACCAACTGGGGCCTACGATCGGCACCAACACATCCATACGATACAATTTAAGCCTGTAACAATTGTATATATAAATGTATAAGCTAATATATCAGTCAGATATAAATTACACAAGATTCGCACAGAGCAGTAAGACATTGCTTTAGATAGTACTAGTCCACGGCAACGTAAGCTCTAATCCCCTCATTTGCGGTCTACTTATTTGTGACATACCGACGGAGGTTGAGTAAGACCAAGTTGCGCAGTCACGTGTCGAGCGATTTAGTCGAGACCGATTATACTTGATGACTTGGAATTGAGTCGAAAATTTCGCTTCGAGTTACGAATCAATCGACATTTTTGAGACGCCGAGTCAAGTCAAGTCAAGTCAAGTCATTTTTTGCAAGATGACTCGACTCAAGTCATGCAAGCAGTAATTCAGTACTCCGAAAAAGTAGACGTACTTCGTTGCTAAACCGATCTGCATATCAAGCTATACAAATTGTTGGTAAGCTAATGCCCATCCATACGAACACGTACTACATAATATTCTCGACGTTCTATTACAAGTCACAAACATGCTTAACAACTTTTATCACTTTTAATTGTATCAATGGTATTTGGATTACATGTATAAAAGCAACTCGGTGCAATCGCATTTTGGATCATTCGAAATANATCAACGAGGAAAAACCTATATATCCGCAAATAAATGCCGATTTGTTATATACTCACAGATCCATCACCATCGTGATTTCCCGGCCTTGGCTGTACGCGTCCACCAATTGAACGAGTCTGGGATGGCGCAGATTGTTCATAATGTCAATTTCTTGTTTAACCGCGTCCTTGTCCTTGGCTTTCAGTGCTCGCATGATCTTCGCCGCGTATTCTCTGCCCGTCTCGCGGTCGACCACGCGATGAACCTTGCCGAAACGGCCTCTAAAAATGCAGGGCAAACATCAAATCACCAGATATTACGTTACTATCGAGCAGAGCGCACATCGCGCGGCAGGAGGAATTGAATGGGTTGTGTTCGAAGAAAGACAAATTCGTACATGAAAATGAAGGTGTGTCAGACTGCCAATCGCTGCCAGATGAGGAGAAAGAAATTAGGGTTACTTCACCAGTAGAAGTATAAAGGTAACGCCGTGTGTTTCCACTCAATTACAAGTAGAAGTAGCAATTTTCAATACAAGTTTAAACTAGATAAAGTGAAAGTATAAATTGAACGGCGGAAGACTATTCGAGTAAGGTGTTGGGAAGTTGGCGTAGTGGTAACGATATGAGCCTGCTACCCGGGCGACCATGGTTCGATTCCGCGTAGGAAGTTTATCTGAGCACCACATCCCCGCGTCGCTGCTCTTACAACGACAAAAAAAACAGAATAAGACCCGATGGAAGAACGCACTCCCAACGAACGGCAAGAGCCGCGGAATAGAGATTAAGATCGGAAAAGAACTGTGCTATCGGGCACTAGGTCGGGGTAAATTCCAGTTCAAGAAACCACAACTGTTCGTTCGGCATTCTCCTATGTTTTCATTACACCGCGCTGTGGCTATGATTGTGTGTGTGTTGAACTGTTGTAATTGTAATCTGACCATTACGATTAGGTAGGTTTAGTCGATGAGTCGCGTGCTTTCAGCAGTCAAACTCATAAGGCTGCTTTCGAAATTGCAAAGTGTATCTGCGCGACTAACTCAAAATGAATAAAGACACTACAAGTAGGTACAATCTAAGAAACACATGCATTATGGGCCGTATAGGGGCTATTTTCTCTGATGCCGATTGTCCACAAAATTATTGTATACTTTTCAAAAGTCAGAGCGTAAAAACAAAGTACTTTTGTCTCAATAATGTTGAACTGACATAACATGTGCAGGTACGGAAATACTAGAGTGCTCCGAACAGGTAGAGTACTTCGTTACTGACCACCTATATGATCGTTACCTTGTGCGTAAAGTGACTTTCTAGTGAATGCTTTAGTATCAATGAGTGGGGCTGTGACACTGCAAATTGTATATATACAGTCCAGCTAGGGTTAAAGCTGATTGACAGTCTTATATTAAGTAAGGTAGAGCGGGAATCACAAAAACAATATGTATATTTCATTTAACGCACGATTCGCACTCTATTAAAGTAAGTCAAAATCGCCGGCCAACATGTATCGTAGTTCAAAGTGAAATATAATTATACGCTTTGATAAAAGCTGGTCTGCTACATAACAATTCTTAAAACCACTGAGCAATAAGCGATTGTTACAGGAAGCGCTTCCACAGAGTATTAGGCCTGCGCGCGTGACCGCATCAACGNACAAATGTCGTAAAGCAAATGACGTCGTGTATTACATCACATGCATGTGATTCATTATTACTTCGATCAAGTATGAATTCCGAATGAACCGATCATGAATCACGTATGTAACGGGAGAGGGATTTGTGACGACGGGACATGGTAAAGTCAGATCTAATTCTAAGGTAAGGTCCGCACGATATTGAAGAAAATGTCAAACTCACTGTCCCAACTTTTCTCGCGTTTCATATTTTTCCGAGAAAGTGCCGTCCGTTTTCATCACGACTGTACCATGTTCAACGAATCCTTCTTCATCTACAAATAAGGTTGATGGCGTAATGAATATATAAAACTCTAGTTATCTAACCAAGCGTTTCGTATATCTAAATCGCCTAATACGCCTATTCAGAACACACATCCCCACAGCATTCGAATCTCGAGTAAAGCAAGATATGTGATAATAATTCACAGGCTTGACCTCGCGTATGTATTTGGACCGAGGGAAAGTTCATTCGGGATCGTTCATTACGAAATGCAGATATTCTTACTTACATAATACAGGTATGAATGTCAAACGCATCAACAATGGGTCATTTTTATAAGCATATAGAACAGTAGATGTCAAACTTTCTCACTCTCAGATCCGCAATCTATGGGGACCGCGTTGAACATAGATGATTACAAGATTAATCATCGGAAACTGGACCCAGGGTGCATTCATCCTTATTCTATAAACGGACCACATGGCACAGTTAGAAAAGTCACCCTTGTTAACTCAGCAGACACGGTCCGTTACATATTTCACTCATAAACAGCATTCCTGACGGTAATCACCAATGGTGTTAGAGCATTGGTGCGAGAGGCACAGCATTCTTTGTTGCAAGCCGCTCTTGAATTGAGGAGCACTGGTTTGGAACTATAGATCGGGTTACATACCGTCCGACGAATCCTCCACCTCTGTCACAGTGTTCAGTACGACATCGGATACTTCTCCGGGGGCACTCATCCCATGTTCATTTCGCGCGCAAACCCTAAAAAATACATCGATGTCAATCAACGTTGGAAATGTTGACGGCATTAATACTATTAGGATTGTTCAAGTATAGAAGGAGCCTAAACACATAACCACTCGAGTAAGTATCACAAGTAGGCAGAATCTACTTGCGTGCTCCGAAAAAGTAATCGTTATTGACCATGACCATGACCACCTATGCTGATTCCTATAATGTAAACATTACTAAATGAATTCTTGCTTCCCAAGCTTTCCAGATCTTCTGTGTTTTAAGGTAAACCCAGGCAATTTCACGTATAAATCGGTCAGAAAGCATGGNGAGAAGTGCTGTGAGTGCAATCATCCAAACTAAACCGATGAAATTTCGAATAATGTGCTCGGCAATCGTTCATAAAAAGCTTGGGACTGAGGAGCGAGGAGATTGAGATAGAAGAAGTACATTGTAAATACAGGGTTGGTAAATATATGCATTTTCAGGATTTATACCATATCATAGAGTACAAATTGCAGGTGTAGTAGTTTCCATTCCCGTTTATCACCTTTTAGGGGCTTTCCTGGGGTGGTATCTACTAAAACAGTATCCCCTTTCCCGTGAGATATATCTTCATAAGAATTGGTGGAGCATTCGAATTCACGGCAGTTGTTCCTCCGTTTTCAAGACAACCTTACTAGGCTATGTCTACTAACTATCTTATATACTATGATTGCATTGTACTGTTTGTTTTTTCGAGGGCAAAATCATTGGATGCAGACCGAAAGGCCGATGACCTTAAACCGCTGATATACGATTGCGCAATATATATGTCGGCATGCAATAACTTGGGAAAGGTACAGTGTACATTTATCCACACTGATCCCTGATTATCAGCTGCCAGTCGAGCTTACCTAAAAAGATACTTGCAATTCCGCTCAACGGCGGTCACCGTACACGACGTACTCTTCGCGGACGCAACGGTTTGCCATTGTGGTGCCGTGGAAGAATCACCCACCTGAAAATTGTTCCGTAAAACTGCTGAAGCCAGCATTTGAACCAACAGTAGCGTGGATCAGACTATTCAGCAAGAAGCAAGGTCCCCTATTTCGGACGATTGTCATTATTACATCAACACCATCGTAGTCTTTGGAACATAGGCCTACTCGTCTATTTTGTTCGTAGGCCTATATGCACATTGTGAGAATTTTTTAGTTTACAAATGGATGGACACCTGCAAAATCAGAGCTAAAATAGTGTGGCACTAACCACTAATATAGATTACTCACATCCGCCATTTCCACTATGTAGCCAGTGACTGTGCTACCCCCGTCGTAACCGGTTCCGTACCAAGACACAACGAGAGAGCTGCCGTTTATGTCGCTGGCGTGCGGCTTGCCGGGTGGATCAGGTACATCTAGAATCATTACGAACGTCTTGTTTTCGGTGGTTTATGGCACGAACAGACATAGGGACTGGAAGACTCTCGATCAAATCAGCGATAATGCCCGATAAATAATAGCGGTTTCTACATGCAGTCAATATTGTATTTTGTTAAAATAGTCGATTGCGGATGCGTAGCTAGCCAATCACAATCATAGGAAAATATGTCAAACTTTTCAATAAATGTCTTTTTATGTCTAGAGGCGGACCGAGTGAATGAATACTTGGATACTTTATTGCATACTTGGAAATCGCTGCTTCTACTTCTACTTGAGTACCCACGATGACTATACTTTGACCCCCTCCGATTACATCACAGTTTCAAATCACCATTCTATGATGTCATTTTCATTGCGTCGCATTCACAAATTTCAAAATCAGAGATAAAATATATTGGATATTATTATCCTGAATGTTCTTCCAAGATACATGCATCCTTTAAAATCAAGCTTCATTAACTCAGAGCAATGTCATACCGTAGAATGTACCTACCAACAACAGAGACATTGACAGAATACTGATCCACGCCTCCGGAGTTTCGGACTTGAAGTGTATAGCAGCCAGAGTCATCACGGTCGCTGCTTGTGATATTCAGTCTGGCNCCCGAATCATTGCAGTCAATGAGGCAGCGGTCATTAGATTTAATCTGTCCAAGGTGACATGCTTTAATGTAGATTCAAGCGTGTGATAAAATCGAGAGGTATGGATAATACGGCGCATACGATAAATTATTCATTATAATACTGTGTCCCATGTCACTTTCTGATCAGGAACAAGTCATTTCCGAAAGCAAATACACAGTCTCATTAATCTATCCATTCTGAGGTGAAACAACTTTGCTGATCGTTAAGTCGACTGGGTGTTCACTGTTCAGTTTTGCGTCGCAATTGGAAATGCACATTGTGAGTCACAGAATCCTGTGCAATTCGGCTCAAATCAAATCTTTCGAACACAGAATCACATGATTGCGAGATACTGTTATATTTACTCATCGAGCAAGGCGGTTTTTATTGATATGTCGCAATGCTATGCTATGCTAGGTGACTTGAGGTAGTCGAACCCGCGATCACCGATCTCTGATGACTAGGGCTGGGCACAATGATTCGAGTACTCGAATCTGAATCGAGTATTAATTTTAATGATGCGAGTCGAGTAGTAAAAGACGATTTTTAGAGTACTGAAATTATCCGCTCCTCTTAACTGAAAGTTAATTTACTATCGAGAATTATGGTTTTGATACTATTTTCCGCTGAGGAAGTCTTGAAACCTTGATTGGCCGTGTCGCAGTATACGAGACATAGTACAAAGCTACGAATGTTACTGAAAATAACACATTTCCGAAGTCATGATCATCCTACAAAAGGCACATATTTGAACTTTGACATAGTACGATCAGTTGTGACGTCATTATGAGTGATAATCGAATACTCAAGTCGACGCTTAATACGTGATTCAGAATCGAATCACTCAGGTACTCGATTTTGCCCAGCCCTACTGATAACTTGCAGCAATTGCGGTTGTAAACCCACACAACATCAATAAGTTTGGATATGCACTGTTCGCGATCATTCGTCACTTTGGTATATTGAAGTACCGCTTATATTATCACATATTTCAGTTATCAAAAATATGTTGAAATGTAGTGATTCGATTTTTTTTGCCTTTGGCTACTTCTAACGACGAAAGGAACACTACGTTCAAATATTCCGAATGGGACAAAGAGTCACGTTAGCGTCAATGAAATTACACAGCAACAGAAGTATATAATCCTTCACCAGACATGGAGTATTGCTAGAATGAAGACATGGATAGTTCGATACGTAGGGGCATAGATGCAGCTAGGGGGCGAAACTCAACCGTGAGAGTTTTTGACTTGGACCTTGTGACGTCATATATTTTGACTATGGCACTATGAATCCATGACTTCATCGTCCTCCATGAACAATTTTCACCCACCCTGCAATTTTATCTCGACCCTCCCAAATTTTTATTCTGACCACGCCTATGCAGTATGCATAGGGGTTCTGACGTTCGGAAATAAAAGATAGCGTACCCACTGCCCAGTCTCCATCGCAACATAACAATTGATCGTGGCTGGAAACTAACCTCATTTTTCCCTTTCCTCCATACCGATTTTATCGGCGGGGTACCCTGCAAGGAGCAACTGAGATCGATGGACTTCCCACGTAAAACTGTCAGGTCTTGAGGCTTATCCCGGATTGATGCAGCAACTATCATCTGCGGAACAGACGGCTTCTTCTTCAGGAATTGTGGAGCGTTAGCTGACCCTTCAGGATCTGAATGGTCATTGATGTATTTATTAACCGCATTGATAGATCTCTCCTGGCGGTAGCATAAAATATGCGGGTCATCAATAGAACAACATTAGCTCTACTCGTGGCTATACTTCATGTGCTTGTTG
>ATSW01009661.1:0-11507 GCA_000444245.1 Botryllus schlosseri
GTGTCACCAGCAGTGTACGCACGCACAACTTCAGTGTTGTAAGCCAACAACTGCTGCTGTTGAACGTTCTTTCTCCATTCTTGGCAAGCTACTTGGTAAGGACAGACACTTTCTACCCGAGAATGTAGGAAAGTATCTTTCGTTGTTGTACTACAACAATTTTAATTATTTCTACCATAATGCGTGATGTAGCTACTGGAAATCTTCATAGGTCCATATTACTTTAAAATAAGGTTTTTTCATGTAAAAATTTGTCAGTTTTTGAGTCAAAGTTTTTTCAGGCCAAACTACTTCATTAAGACAGACAGTTCGAACCAGAAATGAAGATCAGTAGCACAATTCCAACATTATGTGGGAAAACACCTGATTTGCAAACGTTAGGTCAAAATTTTGTCAAAATTAAGTTTTTTAAGGTGAAAAATATCAAAGTTTTGATTTTTTTGGGTCAAAATCTTTCGTTTTAAGGTGAAAAATCGCCCTACTTATTAGACAACGATAGAATTACCTAGTTCGTCAAAACTTGGCTGACCGCCGACCGAATGTACGTTTAGATCCGGACTACAAAGCCTTCTTGGAATCGTTGGAGGCGGAGGAGGAGAAAACGGTTTTGGACCTGGAAAAGTACCTGGAAGAGCTGGAAAATCGGGACCAGAAAAAGAAAATCGTCGAGACGCCGCTCACCGCGTTTTTGAAGCAGAAAAGAGAGGAGAAAAAGGTGAATTTATAACCGTCCAGTTCAAGTCCATCTCACTTTTGTAGTTTTGGCTCGAGTCAAGTCGAGTCATTTGCAATTCACCACCGAGTCAAGTCCAAGTCAGTACGTGGAGGGCCGAGTCAAATTGATAACGTTTTGACTCGAGTCCAAGTCATTATGTTTACCGTTGTTCAGTAGGGTTGATCAAAAATAACTTTTTTTCGGGATTCCAGCCATTCACTGATTAAATTGTCAGGTTACCCTAAAAAACACTGCACACCAATATTGGTTTAATTCTATCAAGTATAAATTTCAAATTTTTTTGTAAAACCCATTAGATCGCTGAGTTGTCTTCAAAAACGATGCAAAACAAATTTTACTCAATTCCAACCAAGAATTATCAACGAAAAACTCAAATAACTCCGCTTCTACTAGTTGAAATTGGGTCAAATTTGTTTCGCATCGTTTTTGAAGAAAATTGACAATTTCATGAAGCTGACAGAAAAATTTGAAATTTAATTTTCAAATTTTTCCTGTTGAATTAAAAATTTTAATTGGCTCTGCTTCAGCTTATACTTGTTAGAATTGAACCAAATTTTGCGTGCAGCGTGTTTAGGGTAACCTGACAATTTAATCAGTGAATGGCTGGAATTCGGGGAAAGAAGTTATTTTTGAACAGCCCTACTGTTCAGTTTTAATCTCAATCCGGTACAACCCACTTTTTTCAAGTCTGCTCGAGTGATATAGAATGGCTCGCATTCATAATATCGTCATTTTCCTCAGTCATAACGTTTTTTTTGGCCCTGTTTACCAAGTACCAGGACTGATAGACGAAATACTAATCATGTGGTGTAGTGGTGACTTTACTATCATGTTACAATGAAATGTCTGTCTTGGCCGTCCTAGTCTGGAGTCATGTGACTTGGTTCGATTCACTACACAAATGGACTCGTCTAGTAATTTTACACAGAAAAAATTACTCGAGTCACCGAATTATCGCGAGTCGAGCCATTACAACCCCGGTATTTGCCATTGTGGAAGGCTATAAAGTTTGATTGGTCATACCGCAGCCCACGAAACATGCATGGCAAAGCAATGCACATGATTGCCTTGTCACATAGTGCAACGAAATAGGTATGGTAAAAAAAATTCCAACTGGTTTTTAATACGATGTGGAACTTCGTCAACTAGATAATTCTGGTTGTCTAATTAGACTAAATCAGAGTGGAATGTCGGCAATCTAATTCTAATCTTAACTTGTGAAACGTTTCTGAGCTCTATTTTAAATTATAATGTAATTCCTGGTTTCCCTGAAAAGGCCTCAAGAGAATCAATGTCCAAGTTTACGCAAATTCAGTAGGCCCAATTCTAATGTAATTTGGAAGCACTCGTATAGTCGTATAGTCATAATTCTGGTTCTAGTATTATTTGGGGAAAATGTATACTGTACAGGTACAGCTATCATTTTAATTCTACTCCAATTCAGAAAAGCCTAAAATTTTCTGGTTTCCCATTCTTAGCGTTTGAGAGACGAACGCAGGCGTGCCGAACAGGAGAGAAGGAAAAAGGAAGAGAGGAGAAGACGCGACTTGGAGAGAAAAAAGAAATTGGAAACCGACAAAACGAAAAAACGAAAAGAGGTTGGCTTTTAGGGTCTCGCGTTTTTTAGGTAAACAGGGGGCTGTTTGATCATAATCGTACAAATATGGTAGGGTTATTCAAAATTATTGTTTTTGTTCAAATTTTACTGGCTATTCGATAGAACCAATTTTCGGTCAATACCAACCTATAGAAGCATTGCTATATGAGAAAAAAGTTCAGGATTTAATTAATAAAAATAAATATAAATTTTTTTTCAAATTTTACTGGATACCCCATGAAACTGTTGGGTTGTCTGAAAAAACCACGCACACCAAATTTGGATCAATTCCAACGTGTCGAAGTGAAGTTATTGGAGTAGGAATTGTAAATTGTAAATCATAGTATTTACGGTGAGTAGATCCACTTGAAGAATTTGTAACCGTAAATCAGGGTTGTGACCGAGTCACAAGTTAAACTCACTTTTATTGTTTTGACTCGAGTCAAGTCCGAGTCCAAGTCATCGAGCAGAGGGTCGAGTCCAAGTCATTGTGTTGATGGCTTAGTTTCCAGTTAAAGTCTTGTTGAACCCACTTTTTATAACTCTGGTGATATCGAATGGTTCGCGTTTAGATATACTAATTTTCCTCACTTTTAGCAGATTCTGGTCGCATTTTCAAGTACCAGTACCAATAAACGAAATCCCAATAGTGTGGTTTCATTGCTATTCTTCGGAATTACAATGAAATGTTGGTCTTGGCCGTCTGAGACTCAAGTCATATGACTTGGATCGACTCAGCGCAATGACTCGAGTCCAAGTTGAGTCAATACACAGATTGACGTGTGTCGAGTCATTTGCGTATTTCGTGAAAATGACTCGAGTCAAGTCGAGTCAGACAATTGTGACTCAAGTCAAGTCATTACAACCCTGCCGTAAATACTAATTTTTTTATTCCAAAATTTTCTATTCCAATATTTTTGCTTCTGCGTGTTGGAATTGAGGTAAATTTGGGTTGCAGTGCAGTGGTTCTTTTAGCCAGCCTATCAATTTTGTCGGATAACCGATGAGATTTGAGGAAAAATGTCATTTTTGAGAAACCCTCCGTGACTCGTCTATTTTTTCCGATGGCAGGATGACAAGAAATTTTCTTCCAAGAAAGAGGAGGACAAAAAAGATTCCGAGAGCAAAGACGACGCGGACTGGAAATCCAAGGAAATTCACGGTAAAGGGGACGGAAAATATTCGTCAAAGGTGAAAAAAATGTTTTTTTCACAAAAAATGTCAACGGCAGTCACACTGGCGTTTTTTTTCTTCATAAATAGCTCAATTTTAGGAAACAAAGGAATCTTTGTACCAGAGAAATGCTATTTAAGTAGAAGGAGAAGTAAATTTGTGAAATATTTTTATGCTCAAATTTAAATTCTAATCTAATTCCTGGTTTTCTTGAAAATGCCACTGGAGAAGTGTATAGTGCGAACGAACCAAGCTTGCTGCACAGACATTTGCTATTATCATGCTTACGGGAACGAGCTCTGATATTTATATCAACTGGACTTCATTCAATTTCCAAGTTTTCGCAAATTCAGTACTTCTAATTTCATTTTGAAAAAACTGAAGCTAAAACTTCCAATTCTAATTCTAATTGTCTAATTTGGAAAAACTGTTTAGCTGAAAATTCCAATTTTAATTAAATTGGGAAATCACAGCGTAGTTATAATTTTAATTCTAACCTAATTTTGAAAAGAGCTGTATAGCCACAGTTCCAATTCTAGCCGAATTTGAAAAAAAAGACCGTAGCTATAACTCTAATTCTAGTCTAATTTGGAGAAAAACTGTTTCATGTAATTCTAATTCTAGGCGGATTTGGAAAAAAAGACTATGTAGCTGTAATTCTAATTCTAGTCTCTGGAAAAAAAACTGTGTAGCTATAATTCTAATTTTAGTCTGATTTTGAAAAACTGTGTAGCTACAATTCTAATTCTAGGTCCAAGTTGGAAAAACTTTGTAGCTGCTATAATTCCAATTCTTGGTCTGATTTAGAAACACCTGGCGGTTCCAATTCTAATTCTAGTGTAATTTGGAAAAGGCAATGTAGGTATAATTCTAATCTAATTTCGGAAAGCTGAAAGTTTTCAAGTAGTCCAAGCCTGCTAACAACGCCAATAATTTCCTAATGAATTGATAACCGAAAAACTGCTGATTTTCAGCCCGGAAAATTTGAGTCGAAAGGCCCGCGTTTGAGCGACACCAAGCCGAAAAAATCTGACCTACCCCGAAGGGGTCCGATCGGGGCAAAGCCCCGGGACCCCTATCCCGAACAGGACGATAAAGAAAAGTGAGTTATTGTATATATATATTTGCTTTTGATTGTGTGTAATTATGGTTGAGTACAATGATATGAATACTTGCATCTGAGTTAAGTATTAATTCTAATAATCGGAGTCAAGAGATAATTTTTCTGAGTGCTGAAATGATATGCTTCTACGGTTGTAATGACTCGGCTCGAGTCGTAATTTTTCGTGGACTCAACTTGACTCGAACCAAGACATATGACTCGAGACTCAGACGGCCAAAACCGGCATTTCATTGTCATTTCGAAGAACAGTAAAGTAACCACAATATTGGGATTACGTCTATTGGTACTGGTACTTGAAAATGCGACCAGAAACTGTTAGAAGTGAGGAAAATTAGTATATTATAAATGAGAATCATTCGATGTCACCAAACAGAGTTATAAAAAGTGGGTTTAACAAGACTTGGAAAGTGAGCAATCAACACAATGACTGGGACTCGGACTCGAGTCATAATACCATGACTCGGACTTGACCCTCTGCTCCCTGACTTGGACTCGGACTTGACTCGGTTGTGACTTGAAAATGACTCGACTTGACTCGAGTCACAACGATATAAGTGAGATTGACTTGTGACTCGGAGCCTTGTGACTTGGTTACAACCCTTGACTCGAGTCCTGACAATGTGACTCGATCTGACTTGATCTGGCGGTAGATTGAAAACGACTCGACTCGATTGTAGAGTTGTAACCAAGTCGCAAAGTCCCGAGTCACGAGTCAATTTGACTTTGATGGTTTTGACTCGAGTCAAGTCCAAGTCCTAGCGTTTACTGTTCAGTATCAAGTCAGACTGAACCAGGGTTTATAACCAAGTCACAATGCTCAGAGTCACAAGTCAATCTCACTGTTATAGTTTTGACTCGAGTCAAGTCGAGTCATTCTCAATTCAACACCGAGTCCAAGTCATCGAGCAGAGGCTCAAGTCCGAGTCACAGTTAAAGCCTTGTTAAATCCACTTTTTGTAACTCAGTTTGGTGATATCGAATGGTTGGCATTTGAAATATACTAATTTTCCTCACTTTTAGCAGTTTCTGGCCGCAAGAGTCTCGAGTCATATGACTTGGTTAGAGTCATGCGCAACGACTCGAGTCCAAGTCGAGTCGAGTCATTTTCGTATATGAGAAAATAACTCCCCTGGTCTCATCTGTTTTATTTTCAGACACCACGAACGCCCGTGCAGCGCAAAAGACGACCGCGGAGGGCACGCGCCCCGAGGAGGGGCCAGATCGCGCGGGGGCTACCGGGGCTCTCGTGATTTTGTGTCCCGCAAGTGGGACAAGGGGGAGGACTCTCGCGCGCGAGCGGAGAAGAACGAGGATGAGCCGAAAAAGAGTGACAAGCCCAGGTCAAAGGTCAGACAACGTTGCTTACTTTTTGTGTAACAAAGTGCTTGTGCATGTTGTCTTCTTGCTCACAGAATGGAAAACTTGGTAATTCTGGTTGTGTAATTTGACTAATTAGAGCAGTGGTTCTCAAACTGGGGGTGTGAAAGCATCTGAAGAGGGGGGGGGGTGCAAAGCTGCGGTCAAATGAAAATTTTTGTGTTTACCTTCAATTCACAGTTATTACTCTGTCTGCAGATTCAGTAATTCTATTTCTAATCAAATTTGGAGAAACCCGTTCAGCTTAATTCTAATTCTAGTCTAATTTGAAAAAATCGAGTAGTTATAATTCCAATTTTAGTCCAATTTAGAAAAACCTGAATAGTCATAATTCTTATTCTAGTCCGATTTGAAAAGCACCGTGTAGCCTAGTTGTAATTCTACTCTAATTTGGAAAAAAGACGGTATCTATAATTCTAATCTAATTTGTAATAAACTGTGTCGCTATCATTCATATTCTAGTCAAAAAAATACCAAATCAAAACTGGCATGGTATTCTATTCGGTCGCATAGAAAATTCGGGTTCATTTCAATATGAATGTACTATTCAATTAAATGTTGAAGTTCTGTACTTCCAAGAAGCTCTTCATTCTACATTTAGAGGCCAGACCGGGAAATATATCGCCCTGGCAGCGGACGCGGTGCCACGCGCGCCTCGAGCCATAAATACAGCGAACAACGTAACGTGCCAAAGCAAGATGGGGAAAAGTAATACCGGTACGGTATAAAGACTGCGGTTAAGACACGGGAATGGGAGATTCAAGTCCAAATGTGAAAATTTCCAGAGTAGAGCCTGGCTGATATCTGATTTTTGAGTCGATACTGATAAAACAGATTGAAATGACTCAACTCGAGTCGAAAATTTTGGTTGACTCGCGTCTTTTTCATAAAAATGATAATGACTCGACTTGAGTCAACTTTTGTGTTGACTCGACCAAGTCACGTGACTCGAGACATTCGATATGGTTTATTCAAGTCTCGTATATCAAGAACGACAATTGAAAAATAGTCCCAGAAACTGTCTTTTGTCGGTTTGAATACGTTTTTTTTTGACATGAATGAGTATGTTTTACAGTGTTGTAACCAAGTCGATCTCACTTTTGACTCGAGTCAAGTCGAGTCGTTTTTAATTCACCACCGAGTCATGTCCGAGTCATGGTATTATGACTCGAGTCCGAGTCATTGTGTTGACTGCTCAGTTTCGGTTTAAAGTCTCGTTAAACCCACTTGTTATAACTCTGTTTGGTGATATCGAATGGTTCACACTTATAATATACTGATTTTCCTCACTTTTAGTAGTTTTTGGTCGCATTTTCAAGTACCAGCAGCAATTGACGACATCTCAATAGTGTGGTTACTTTACTATTCTTCGAAATTACAATGAAATGTCGGTCTTAGCCGTCTAAATCTCGTGTCATATGACTTGGTTCGAGTCATGCGCAATGACTCGAGTCCAAGTCGAGTCGATACACAGATTGACTCGAGTCGAGTCATTTCCGTATTTTGAGAAAATGACTCGAGTCATCACGAAATCAAGACTCGAGTCATTACAGCCCTGATATTATAAATCGAGCCGTCTGCTATCATACAAGAGTACTGGTAACTAGCCTAGGGCTCATTTCAAAAGCTTCAGACCATATATTTAAACAGCTCTACAGCCATTGTTAAGGTTGGACAATTGATCATGTAATATACTAGTAAAGCTGCATCTGGACGCATGTAAGGTGCGAAAAATAGATCAATATTCCCAGTGTACCAGTCACAGATATAGTTCTATGGCTCCCTACTACAATGCTGTGGCGCTACGAAAATGGCCGATACCGATCTTTATTTTAAAGTGTGATATCAACTCGCTGTTATCGGCGGTTACTCTTGGAAGAGGAATGTTCGCCAACGTATTTTATGTTGTCTCGAATTTTGAAAATATACCAAGGCATTTTGTTGACAGGAATATAATAAAAGCCAGCGTGAAATTGCAGTGTGCTTGTGGGTGGGGAATGGATTGAGTTGTTCAGTGAGGGAGTACCTACTTTTCCGAGTGCTTCAAGTATATTATCCTACTCGCACTGATTTATCAAGTGGTTACGATTTGAGAATACTTCTACTTGACAGTTTTTACGATTATTGTCAAAAACGAAAGAAGAGATAGTGACGCTTTTCACATTGAAGCAGTTTTTGGTTAAAACTATGCCAAGGATACTTGCTTGTAAATCGCTAATACTGCTTGAGTGAAAATTTACGGCCTTCTACTCGAGTACAGGCGTGACTACTTGGACCACCTCTTGAAATGGATGGAAAGTTATAGGGTTCGGCGGTCCCTGGGGTTGGGACATCTTTTCAACAGTCGGTCATAATATCCGAGCCTGGTGTAAATGACCATTGATGTCGACAAGCGCCATGAATACCAATAAACAAAGCGCGGGGTTCGACAAGAAAATAATTCAATTCAGTACTTTTGCGATGCCTTAAAATGCCCTTCTCAAGATTTTCATTCAACAAAACGTGTTCTAATCGAGAGTGCCTGCTTCGACGTTGTAAGATACTTCATGGATTCTTAGATTCAAAAGGTATATTATATCAATGGTGTTGACTTAGGCCTAAATAAAATTATTCTACTCCCGAAATACCCGCTTTTACCCTAAAGGAGAACATTATACATGGCATATGACATGACCTAATAAGGAAATATCATCTTTCTCTTCAACTTTCTTCCCTTCTATGCACTCTGTTCAAACGCTTGACAGACCGACAGACCATAAAATCATCAGCTAACAGCTACGCACATTCACATTCATTGACTAGATGGCCTTACTATAAAGGCCGTATCGCATCTCCGTCGTCAAAAGCATCTCGATGGTGCAGGCGAAAAAGAATACCACATCTCTCTCTCTCTCTCTCTCTCACACACCAGAGTGTTATTCAGAGATATATTCTGACCGGTGCAATGTTCGGTATCAGTCACAAGCTGAAGCTAGCAATTATGACATTTAAATTCGTAATATAATATAGATTATTGCCGTTGCTGAAACTTGGAAGATTCGTCAGAAGTTTAAACTCATTCTTGGTTGAAGAAATGTTATTTTTCTAAGGCGGTTTCGCGCCCCCTCAGGTGCTTTCACGCCCCCAGTTTGAGAACCCCTGCATTGGACAGAAACTTCTGCCTTTTGGGAGTAATCAAGTAGATTTTGCCAGAATTAGACCCTTTCTTCTTCAAAGTTTACTGGATGTTTTAGCAAAATGCCGGTAACCTAATACAAGCTCATTTGTGAAATGTTTCTATGCTCTAATCTTAATTAAAATCTCGAATCTGCTTTTCCTGAAAATGATATACGGGAGAACTGTATCGCGCGAATCGAGCTAATATTGCTGTCATTCTCGTGCTTATAACAAAGATCTTTTGTTTAACATGAACTAAACTCGATTCAATTTCGAAGTTTTCGCAAATTCAGTTACTCTAATTCTTATTTGGCAAAAGCTGTGCAGCTATAATTCTAATTCTGATCTAATTTGGAAAAAGCTGCGTAGCTATAATTCTAATTCTGATCTAATTTGGAAAAAACTGCGCAGCTAAAATTCAATTTCTAATGCAATTTGGAAAAGCTGAAAATGTTCTAGCTATATATTAAGCTCCCTAACCATTGCGAATAAATTCTGCCCTACAAAAAGAACATTGAACATTTCGACAACATTTGGCGTTAGAAACTTTATATTGACGAATTTCGTCGCATGACGAAATGTATGTAAAGAAACTTATGTGCAACACATTCAAGTTTAGCAGCATTTGAAGAAAACACCAAGACCATGGTCAATCTCGAATGAAATTGTCGAGTAAAAATAGTTTTACAACGAAGTGATGAAATACACACGCATAGAAATAAAATAGAATACAAAATAAGCGGCGATGTTGTAGTTGGACGCCAAATATCGCTGTAGGCTGAATTAACTAAAAGTAAGGAAACTGCAAAAGTTTACAAATAGTCCTAGATTCAGACTCGGACAACCAGATAATTTGGGTTGTCTAATATTAGACTCATTAGAGTGAAATGCCAGTATTCAAATTATGATCTAATTTGTGAAATGTTTCATTACCTTAATTTCTAGTTTCCTGAAAATTCTATGGGAGAACTGTTCAGACTATTCAGAACTTGATCAATGCCCGAGTTCTCGCGAATTCAGTAATTCTAATCTAATTTAGAAAAAAACCATAGCTATAATACCAATTTTAATCTATTCTGGAAATAACCACGTAGACAGTAGATATCACTCTAATTCTACTAACTGAAGAAAAAATTTATAGCTGTCATTCTATTTCTAATTTGATATGAAAAAATGTAGCTATAATTCTTATTCTAGTCTAATTTGGAAACAAACTGTACAGCTACAATTTTAAGCTAATTTGGAAATAATTGTGTAGCTATAATTTTAATACCACTACAATTTGGAAAAAACCTTTGTAGCTGTAATTCGAATTTGGAAAAGCGGAAAATATTACAGTCATCTGAGTCTGAAAGCAATTGTCCGGATTATCCGGTGTCTGAATTGAGCAGAGTCTGCAGTAAGCTATTACAAATTACTGCAAAAAATAGGCCAAGGCCTGATCGGCAGAATAATTAGTTGGAGGAGACAGTGGCCCGCAGATTTCTTCAGACCTCTAGGCGTTGTTTTTGTTCTGTGAAAAGATTGTCGGATTTTTATTGTACAAGCTATAAAGTTTTCTCAATGGCGTTTTGGACGTGCTCATATGCCTGTCTTTCGCGTATTGCAGTATACGTTCCAACCTTTCGTTGGACGGGAAGCAATTTTTCAATTTCAGGTTCAAGTACGCTTTGTGTCGGTTCAAGAAGCTTTCCAGTTTCGATCTTCTATCCTTATTTTTCTGAAAGCATTTGGTCTTTGCCAGAAAAACTTCAATGTCACGTTCGGTAAATTGGCAAATTTCTTCCAGCCCCTTCTCCTCGCAATACTTGAGCAACTCTTTGGCGATTTTGTCTCCTGGTCCACGGAGCGGTGGTCTAATGCCCAAACCGGAGACTTCCATTTCTCCTGAAATGCGTCATTCAATAATTGAAGATATTTCGCGGGTCGTAACCAAGTCACAAGGTTCCGAGGTTTTGACTCGAATCAAGTAGAGTCATTTTAAATTCAACACAGAGTTAAGTTCGACTCCAAGTCAGTGAGTAGAGGGTCGAGTCTGAGTCTAGTTCACTATTCAGTTTTGAGTTCAATCCGGTTCAACCCATTTTTCAACTCTGCGCTAGTGATATAGAATGTCTCGCATTCATAATATCGTAATTTTCCTCATTCATATCAGTTTCTGGCCCTATTTTCTAAGTATAAGGGCTGATAGACGGAATATGGTCTATGTAGGGTCAATAATACGGTGACTTTTCCAGTTTCAATGAAATGTCTGCGATGCGAGTCTTGGTCGTGCTTTAGTCTCGAGTCATATGACTTGGTTTGAGTCATGAACTAGAGTTGATCTGAGTCGGAGACACGCCAGG
>ATSW01009662.1:0-11544 GCA_000444245.1 Botryllus schlosseri
TCTTAAAAGAGGACGTATGGTAAGCCTAGTCAAAAGCTATTATTACGGACTTGACATCGACAAGATCCAAAATAACCTAACCGAGACTGCTTCTGTCCACCTTAGGATCTCTTTGATGCGATTTTAATGGTAAATGATCAAAATACAAGTATAGCCTTTACAAAGGCTCATGATGCCAGGAAAGCGAGTCCAAAATATAATTCGAAATCACCGATTAACTCACAGTCGAGTGAGTTTGCTGCAATGTAGGTGAATCACGTGATCAAAAACCGGTAAGGTCTCCGGCGATCCGGTCGCGCCAAGGCAAATTTGCTGACTGCTGCGGTGCAAAATTGTTCGTTCTGTATTCCATTCTGTGTTCCTCGACCTTACTGCGTTACACTGTAACAA
Organism: Botryllus schlosseri; assembly: GCA_000444245.1. Taxonomy (NCBI): domain Eukaryota; kingdom Metazoa; phylum Chordata; class Ascidiacea; order Stolidobranchia; family Styelidae; genus Botryllus; species Botryllus schlosseri. The sequence goes on from ATSW01009662.1 coordinate 391, forward strand.
CTGCCGATGCTTGACGTTTGAAAATTTCCAGTATAGGATTAATAATCATGGAAAAACCAGAAGAAGGTTGGTTACTGAGAAAATTATCTGGCATGTGTTGCAAGATGCAACTTGTCTTAAGCTTAACCGTCCATGTTCAAGTTGATTGACCCATGTATTTTAAAAATAATAATCTGTCTTCTGTTCTACTGGGTAATAACTAAACTAGACCCATGATGACTCCATCAGTCCATTCTCACACTTGGAATTAAAGTCCTCGTGAATGGTAACATGATTAGATAAAATCAACTCGGCAATATTTTCACTTTAGTCCCTACATACATACAGTGCATTTTCAACTTATGCAAAAACTGAATGACAAATGACAGACGAAGCATAGAGATGTGACAGCAGTAATATATTTACTACCCGACTCGAAGATACTGACAACTGGGATATCTTTTATGTAGAGAAACCTCAGTCTTCATTTGGACATTTGGTTGCATGTTTTTAAGAGGCATTACTATAATCGATGCCGCCTGCTAATTTTTAATTCGCTGCACCTAGGTGGCATCAAAATATCCCGAATATATTGATGTTATTGCTCAATACCTTCCATTTAATATATATAAAATAACGTGCATGCATTGGAAAAGCAATACTCAAGTGTTTGCAGTTATTCACTTGCTATAAATTTCACACACTGGAATACGAGTGTTACTGTGGTTGTAGCCTACTTCTCGTCATATCGTAAAAGCAAGAAAATACACGTCACACAATTAATTGCAGAAAAGGTAACTTGACTCCCGCTTTCGACCAGTATGTACCAATGTTTCAAGTCCGGTCATATTCAACCGATAAAGGATAATAGATCGCAAATAAAGAGATATTACTGAAACTGTGAATAAAGGTGAAGTGAACGTAATCCAAATCATCAAATAAAGTGCAGCTATGGCTCCTTCCAGTTTGCTGTTGAAACACAACATGACGTACATACCCTGAGTCCCTGCTTATTGATACATTGTCAGTTATCACGAATCCTTCACAGATAACGCCATGGACGTGACCGAAAAGACTACCGTGGCTCCAGAAACGGGTTTACCTGATCACAAGTCTGCAACGGTGTCTGATTCACAACCCACCAAGTCTGAAGGAACAAAGGAAGAACCTATGGATATTGATAAGAATACCGTTCCCTCTGAAGAAGTCATTCATGAAAAGACCCCACCTCAAACACACGTCAAAAAAGAGGATTTATGTGACAATGTTAGTCGAGAAACAGAAGAAAGCCAAGCCAATGATGACATANCAGTTCCACTCAACAACAATCCACCTGAGACTTTGAAACCGGCTGTCTCTTTTCTTGCTGGGTTGTTTCCGGAAATTAAACCATCTTCTGAAAGAGTGACAACTTCGGAAGACAGCAAGGGTGCTTCCTCGAGCTCGAATGCACATGAGAGTCAACCCATCGACCAACAGCAAAGCCAGGTGTCGTCGGAAAAGGATGNTCCATCAGGTTCAACTGCTGCGCAAGCCGAAACTATCCTAGATGACGCTCCACAAGAGACTTCCCACGAACTACCCACCTCAAGAAGGATCTCCCCTAGATTACTGAACGCTGCTCCCGAAACTGTCGAAGACTCAAGCGTGTCTGTACCAAGTCCGCCCACGACTGTTTCTAATTCTCCCAAACCGACTTCTATGCCTAAGCCTGGTGGAAAACAATTACCAATCGGCGGGAAACAATTACCGATTGCTGGTAAGACAATACGACAGCGAAAGGCGTCTAGTGCTTCTCCCAACGGTGTTGAGCCAAAGAGGGGAAAAGGCAGACCTCCGGCCGCGAGTCCGAATGGGAAACCCAAAAAGAAGCCCCCGGCAATGACTGACGATGTGCAGGTCAGTGGAACTATTGTCGTATGTACTGTGTCCATGTCAGGCATTATTTTGCTGACGGATTTATTCCTGAGTGCATGCCTATTTAAGGGTAATTGCAACTGATAGTTCGGTAATGTAATTGACCGCCAATTACCGTATCTAACGTATATATTTCTCAGTTAGCTGTGTATTGGTCACGATGACAAGAGCACCATTCTTTGCTAGCTCGTGTTAATAAGCTGCATAATTGCTTGATATGTTTTTTAGTTCCAATTCAGTCTCACGTCTGTCAGTAGCTAGCGTTCTCTCCAGAAGACTTCTAAAAGATTGTTTCCTGTTATATTTGAACTGAGCTCATAATACATTTCGAGGTCGATATTTATTGCATGTGCTATTTCTCAAGACCCCATCATTGTACCAATCATTAGTGGGTCACTCGTGTTCCACCCAGATTCGAGGCCGCAAAGGTGTTTTTCGATTCAATGAGCAATATTATTTATAATACTGAATATGATGTAATTCACTTTCATATTGTTTTGGATTTCAGATAAGCATGGACTGTATTCTATTCCTAACATATCATACTTTTCATTTCTAATCAAAAAAATCTTCTAACGATAGCAATATTGGCTATAGTTTAGTTTTTGTATTGCAAAGTGAATGCAAATCTGTTAATCCTGCTCAAGATTAACAGATTTCGATTAGCTGGAATCCTACCTTGAATACGTTAATTCTACGTCTCCAATTGCTGTATTCAATTCTGCATTGGGGCTGCTGTTGACTTGAATATTTTTTCAGCTTCAAAACTAGATCTTCTGTAGGCTAATCTATATGTAAAGCCACAAGTTCGTGCATGAATCTTTCCTATGTCTGTTTTTCAGGATGGACGCAATGATTTTTATTGCTGGATCTGTCATAAGGAAGGAGAAGTGCTGTGTTGCGAACTATGTCCTCGAGTGTTTCACGCAAAGTGCCTGAGCATGACCAAGGTGCAGTATAAATGTTCTTTGAAAGTCCCTNAATGAGAATTTCTTATTGATATTGGTCACCATATCTAATGTTATTAGCCCTACTGTCCACAGATGCAGTTTGATGGTGCAAGTCTATTATTGTAGCGCACAANATAGGTTTAAATAGTGATTGGGTCTATAGTTGCGACATGACAATTTGCAGGTAAACATAGTAAAATAACTGGCCGTTGTATATTCGCTTTGTTAAAGATTTGCATAATTTGGATGTGTTATACTCTGCAGGAACCCGAGGGTGACTGGTTCTGTCCCGAGTGTGAGACGACGACAAACGCCGAATGCAAGGAGACGCAGAGTAAAGCCATGGCCATGTTGACATTAGATGAGTTTTCGTTGCTTCTCAAAAATGTTATCACACGAATGAAAATTCCGATGGTGAGTACTGGGTAGTATTGAATTATGAATGATGCTTGTGCAGTAGCGTGCAAATTGGGTTTGTTTGCACTTCAAGGTGGATACAGTTTGTACTGAGATCATAAGTAGCTAAATGAGCACTCAAGAGGCATATTCAGGTTTAGCGCAGCGTTTCTGAGCCTTGCACTCGCCCATTGCCGCCCTGGGGCAGGATGTAGTGATTTGAGTCATGCCACCCAATGCTAAATCCTTGAACACAAGTCCCAGTCTTGAGATCAGCAAAAAGTCTATAATGCTAAGAAACTAATATGCCTTAATTGCATCTTCAAAGCCCTGTATCTGGCGTGTGTTATGACTTTTGACTTGGTTGCTGCATTTGAATGCATTCTTTTGTGTCCAAATTTCATCACGATTTGATGCCACAATGGAAAATTCGTTGAATCAGCTTGTCAAGCAAGACACACTTCCTCTTCCTCTTGAAATGACTTGCCGTTGTACGTGTTTCAATGTTTCATTATTTGCTATTTATTCAGCGGAAGTGTTTATTCTGTTATCACCTTATTTCTACGTTCTCATTATGTCAATGGTCTGCACCTCATCTGCATTCCGCCCATACTATATTCATCTTGATGTATTGAAAAGGTCGCTATTATTCACTACTTGAAACTTTTGATGATAATTCATTGTGTTCGAGGAGATGCAACTGTAGATTACCGTTTAGTGGTTGTTGCTTGTATTTTATGGAATTATTACAAGCTCAACTAGTTGATTAGGCTATGTCAAACTTTTAATTTTAGTTGTAGTTGCCAAGTTGAGATGTTAATAATGTAATTATCAACTCACCGAGAACAATGACATGGAATTTCAAGGTCCCGAAACTGTTGACACCTTTAGCAACTGCTATCAGCATCTTCTTTGAAACCCCGGTCGACGAATGGGCTCTTATATGTCAGTAGGTTGAGTAACATTACTCATTCATGGGCTAAATATTCTTTCACTACTGCGATATTGGTATTGTAGTGTTATTTGCGATCATTTGATTTTGATGGCATCTATTTGTGTTTTGTGAGTACAGATTAGCTAATTATCTGAAATTCCTGCATCGTTTTGTCGCCGACTTGACAACACTGTTTAGAGGTGACCTGAATTTTCATGCTTTTGCCTATTTTATGTGAATATTTCTGCATTGTATTGTTAAGTTCGCAATGTGCAGTGCATGCCTCTTTTGGGATTGATCAATGCGATCATCGATATATTTAATTGCCGTTTTGGACTGAGAAAATCGTTTACCACCGATGTGTGCCAGATTTTACCAAATCATTGTCACACTTGACTGGCCTTTTGTTATTAAGGGTGTTTTGAAATGTTAGAAGCAAACAAATGGAATTACTCTGCCCAACAATGAATCGGAAATGCGCTTGCATTGATGTTTTGGATTACATGGAAATGAATTGCTGGCGTAAATCAAAATTTTCACTGATATTCAACCACCAATTTGCAAACAAATTTGAGACTGATTGCCTCGCTTACTGAAATATGATTGTTTAAGTTTTATTTGTAGACCTGGATCTGGGCAGCAATTAACAGAAAAAGTACATCACAATGAATTGAAAGAAAAAACATGTGCTTAGAGTTATTTTGCTATCTCGCGATCACAATTATCTATTTCATCCTAGTTCTATTGTCTGATTGTGTATAATCAACTTATAACTATTCTGGCTTCTTCGTTATAGTCGGAAGCATTCCACGAACCCGTTGACACGAAGATGTTCCCTGACTACCGAGAATATGTTTTCCATCCAATGGACTTGAGCACGATTGAGAAAAATGTCAGAAAGAGGAAGTATGGCTGCCCGGAGGTGCGTGTTTCGCTTTTTTACACATCAACTTTGTTTTTAACGGCGCCGTTTTTCGTGACAGGCGTTCATTAGCGAATTCAAATGGGTGATACACAACTGCGTCATCTACAACAGTTCACAGTCCAAGCTGACGCAAACCGCCAGGTCGATGTTGAAAGTTGCGGAGGCAGAGGTTTGAATACCTTTGTAAACCGGTGGCGCGCAAGTCTGACTTTTGCCATTCGATTACAGCTCAGTGAAATGGAGGTGTGCCCGGAGTGTTACTTGAAATCTTGCCGAAAGAGGGATAATTGGTTCTGTGAACCGTGCAAGGAGCTTCATCCGTTGGTGTGGGCGAAGCTGCAAGGTTTTCCGCACTGGCCAGGAAAGGTGTGTTGTCGATTCCGGTTACAAGATGCGGATTATTCACAATATCTGCCATTGATTGTTGATCCATAAATGTAGTCGTCTTATATGTGTAACTGCGAATTTTTGCTTATTTAATATTTAGAACTGTTACTGCAATTGATTACTGGAATTGTAATAACGTTGATTCTGAAAATGTGCCTAAATTTTTCCGGCTAATGGCACTGGCATACCTCAAAATCACCGTTGAAGATAATTAAATTCAGGCCCGATTCAAGTAGTGTTCAATTGTTCACGCTTTCATTCATTTACTACTTTGATGAGCGGAGATTCGCACTGTCTTGTGTAAGAAATTAGCAGCCATATGTTAATCTAATTGAAACTATACGTTTGTATCGGATATATGGATGTTTTCCTGAAAATGTCGTTCTCAACAATCTTGGATCATCGAAAAAAGTATTTGACGACCTTGCGTGTCTTGTTCTACTGTACGACATAATTCACCGTTGCGAATGGCATAAATTTGAAGTTGAGTTGTGGTCATTCTGGATTTCCATTTGTTCTCTTGCGGTTAGCAAATGGCTAGGATTGCAACAGTGATGGATCTTCACATTGCAGGCATTGCGAATCGAAAAAGGAATGGTAGACGTGAGATTTTTCGGGCAGCATGACCGAGCGTGGATACCTCTCAGCGGTTGTTACCTTATTTCGAAGGACCTGCCGATGCCGTTGAAGAATAAGAAAAAAAGCAANGGGCCGTTACTGAAAGGTNNTNCGNATTANTTATCTNGTTGCNTNTATGNGAATTGAAAAGTGAANATGCGANNCTGCAGGGGGCCTGGAAGGAGCTATGCAAGAGATGCAGGTTTATATCGATAACGTACGGAAACTTACAGGGGACTTTGACTACGCGCCGCCGAAAACTTTGTTGACACACATCGATATGTACGGAAAATCTCGAAGAGGTACTTGACCATGACATACATCCATATTATTATTATTATATTACTGTGTTCATGGTGTTCGTGTTGGTGGCCGGCATTGACAATTGGTGGAAAATAGAAGTTGTCTTCCTACAATCCTACTCTTAAATGGAGAATGGACATTTCATCATGCCATTACGCCAAGAACTGTTGTTCGTAGTGGTCTCAAACGCGTGTGACTGACTGTTCAATGAGACTGTCACACTACGGTGCCGAGTGTACCACTCAGATAATTCTTTCTTTTTGTCACGCATACCAAACATATTCAATTTATTTTATCAGCGTTTTCGAGCATGAAACTGGCCGAACAGTCCGAGGTAAGTGTGATCCGATTCCATGCTGGGTATATTTCTTGCGATTCTGTAGGCCTCGCTTTCGATCCGGAAGTTTACCATGCTAAAAAACGGACAACTGCAGTGCAGTGGTGGTCATAGTGGCCTGTGTTTGTACTAAGTATAAGTGAAACTGAATTTCTACTCAATTACGAGTAGAAGTTGCGATTTCTAAAACATGTCAAAATTACTTCATATGGACGTGGAAAATGAAAGGTCTTGAAGCGCTCCAGTAATCAAATCAATGTATCAAAAAGTGATGTGATTCAAAGGCTCATGCTTTCAGCAGTTAATCATCGTTGGTTACTTTGTAATTGCAAGATGTATCTTCACGACTATTACAAAATTACTAACGAAACTTCACATAACGAGAATCTTCTAAAATATATTCTGCTACGGTACCGCCGGGACTATTTCATGTGGTTCTTATGACACTGCCACATGCCACTCATTAAAATGATAAAAACAAAACTACTTTCTACTTGATTTAAGTTTTAAAAGTAAGTAGTTCGCCTAGAAAATCATAGTAGAAATCTAGGTACTCTTACAACATAGTCACTTGAGTAAGTACTGCAAGTAGTCGAACACTACTTGAGTACACAGAAAAAGTAGAAGTACTTTGTTTCTGACCACCAACGGTGCCGAGGAGGGGAACGTTAACAAAATAAGTACATTTATCTTTAAAAATTATTCCGTTTCAGGCGAAAAGCGCGTCCCCTACGACCCCGCAGTCAGAAGGTAGAAATAATCCGTTACCTTTGGCGACGGAGAATTGGCTTTCATTTGAATTTTTGTACGTTCCAGCAAAGTACGATCCAAGCGGCAAAGAGCTCGCCAAAGCGCGCGTCGCGGATTCTCTGGCGTCGAAAAAAACGAAAACTGTCACCACCAGCGGGGAGCATCCTACTCGGTTGTATGCGACGAAAAAGAAGNGGGCCTCCATGGAGTTCTTGACCAAGACCATAGAATCGTGCAAGGCCTCGTGCGGCATCGACACGCTTCAGGTTGGCGGATTACCGTTGTCCTGTACGATTGTTCTTTTTCTCACATGATCGGAATTGGCGGAAAAAGAAACGCAGCCGCCGTTTTTACATGCGGGTTTAACATACTCTTTAGATATTATTATTATGGCATTGGTGACAGTCAGTCTGACAGACAGATCTATTCATTTATAGCAAATTTGTGCTCGTACCTAAGAGCAGGCATGTGACGGAGTTCATGACGCTAAAGACTACAGCTGTGTGTCGACCAGACATGGGGTGATTACTTCATGAATGTAATCGATTGCGATTACGATTACTTCTGAATCACGCGATTACGATTACAGCAAAATCCGCAAGTAGTCGATTACGATTACTTTGGAAAAGTAATCACGATTACTCACGATTACATTTATTTTGCTTCTTAGAAGTTTTCTTTGGAAGATAACAATGCGATGAAAAGGCTTCATGAGAGAAGGTCTTGCTTTTTAAATGGGACGTCATGGCATCATTTCCTGTATATGACATATTATACCATTGCATGATTTACAGAAATAGGCATTTCAGTGCCGGCCAATACCGCGCCGCGACACACCAAGACATGCTATCTTGGCCGAAAAATTGTGTATTCTTTGATTGTCCATAGCCGCGCTGGATATGGTCGCGACGAATAGTCTACTCAATCTCAGCCCCACAATACAAATGCCAACCGGTTCACCCACTGAGGAAAATGATGAACCCCGTGTAAAAATGACAATTTCTGGGTGCGACTCACAAAAGTTTCTCGTTTAGTTTTATCGTCTGCTACGTTAGGGCGAATCCAAGATCGTTTTATTATATAGCAGAAAGGAGGTCAGAATTCCCAACATACAATACAGTTATAGTTGTAAATTTCGTGCCTAGGCGCGACTTGACAGCAAATACACAGCGAATCCATATCGCATCAAGTCGTGTTTTCCAGTTCTTGTGAAAATCCCGGTCGTTAAAGGGGGGTCTGGGGGACTTCACCCGCCAGAAGTTTTATTGATCGCCTTATGGGGGCCAAAGATCACCATTTTTTAGAAGGGGGTAGCGAAATGCTGTTTCGGTAGGCCTACTGATTCTAGCTGCAATCCACGCTAACATGGTGTGCAAGTGGATGGCTAAAATGGCAGATCCAAATGTTGAGTATAAAATTGCGAAATAGAAATTGTTGCCCGTTTCAATTAGGGCCGGATGAGAATATGATAAGGTAAACATATAGATTACTTCTGCCTACAATCCACTTATTACAGATATTCCGAGCCGCCGTTATACGAGTAACGGAGAATAACGGCTGGGTTATGATTTTTTTCAACAGCCGTTGGTTTTTAATGCTTCGATGTAGAAATTGTCATGTTTAATTTGACGAGTAAAAAATTTCGAATCTTTGCTCGGTGTATACGTAAATAGGCCTACCGCTCGCCAACCAGCAACAGTTGAACTACGTTTACCTAAGCATAACAAAACATCAATACATAGTGCATACGTTACTATTCGAAACTAGGCAGAGTGCTGATTATTATCCTGTTGCAAGGTAGTGGCGTCTGCAGTGTATTGATAACCTGACATGATGCTCTTACGATCACAGTACTAGGCCTACATGTATATTGAATATCTATTTACTATATGCGGATAATTCGTTACGCAATGAAGAACCAAGCTAATACTTGAGAGTTGTGACGCAATAATGAGCAGAGGCGTTTGACAATCCGACATTTATGCTCTGCAAAACCTGTTTTAATCGCACTCTTCATTGTTCACGAATGTTCACTTTATGTCATGGGCATTGCACAAATGAAAAGTAATCGTTCTTTCACAAATAAATCGATTAGATATGTGAAGTAGTCGATTACGATTACTTCGNANTTTTTTCGAATGTAATCGATNGCGATTACGATTACTTGNAAATGATGTAATCGTCGTAATNGATTACGATTACTAATCNCGATTACCCCATGTCTGGTGTTGANAANTGNNAGATGAAAGAATGGCGAAGTNNGACTGTTCAAATTCACAAGTTACTGCAGTCAGGCAGCAATGAGCTTTAATCATTTTCAATACATAAAAACAGTAATAGTAATGAACAGACGAATCCAGGATTAATTTCTGATGGTGCGCGTTATTTTCAGCGGTCCTGTCGACTAATTTTTCAAGATCGCCGATAAAGCCTGTACCCTTATGTTCCTATTATTATTATTACTGTAACGTGGTTCCAAGGTTACGACATCATACTGAATTCATTTCAGGACATCAAACTGAACTCGACTTCCGAGGAGACGACGTCTTCTTCGTCTGACGACGACAGCTCGGAAGGGAAAGAAAAAACAGCAGGTGCGGGTACCTTTTTCTTGCCGCCGTGCGGCCCCCATGACGCTTTTCTGTATTTTTTTAAGATTCTGGATCTGCAAAGTCCGAGAAGCCTTCGACGTCCAAGACGGCGGTAGACGACGACTCTGACGCCGAGCTTGTGATAGATCTGGGTGACATGGAGGAAGCCGGGGATGACAAGGTACGCTTGCTTGATACGCTATTGTTCCGTATCGTGTCCTGGGTTCAATTTCGAAATTCCTCGAGAGATAGGATGATATGGTCAAAGAAGTCAGCATTGATACTCTACTAGGAGAACAGGTGGAGTAATGCTGTAAATCTCTCTGTTACAGACAGAAGTAGCAACTTCCATGATATACAAAATTAGCTAAAACTACTTTGAGTAGAAGTTGAAGGGTTTCAAAAGTAGAATTGATCCCGGTGTTGCTTACTTTTCATTTTCAACGGAGACGACTAATGACAATGCAAATAGATTCAAGTTTCGAAAACATATGCACTTTTCGTGATACTCGGGCTATTTCATCTCAGGTGTCATGAGAATTTTACCCGTTAAAGCAATACAAACATATGTCATTGTTTGGCACTAATACGACGATGCTTATGCAGGGTGCAACTCTATCCTAGTACAAAGAATTGGGCAAGGAGTTCGTAACATGGGGCCCATCAGACGCCAATGTTGAAACTACAGCTATAAACTATATAGTCCTTCAAAATATCTGTTTGTAGGGGGTCCACGTAACCACCCAAAAATAGGGGTCCGCTCTAGTTAAAAAAAGGTTAAGAATCGCTGATTTTTGCAGCAAACAACACGTTCATATTGTTAAATTTATTCCACTGGAAGCTTTTCGACTGGCTCTCTTCAGCAGTGAACGCCAGTAAATGAGTGTACTTGTCATTATTACGTCACAACGAGAAAATTCTTTCTATATTTCGAACTTGGTTAACCTCATTTACTGGCGTTCACTGCTGAAGAGAGCCAGTCGAAAAGCTTCCAGTGGAATAAATTTAACAATATGAACGTATTGTTTGCTGCAATATTGAAGTTCTGTACTTCGAAAAGCCCAATC
>ATSW01009663.1:0-17963 GCA_000444245.1 Botryllus schlosseri
TATCGTCATATCACAAAATCCAGCCGGGATGCTAGCAACCTCAACAGATTGTTTGATGGCATGACCGTTGATGAGAGAATTAAAAAATATGTAATTCGGTCTATATATAGAGAAACACGCGTGAATTATAGGTAAATCGCGCAGTGCGCGAAAAAAATTCAGTTGACCGCTTCTTCGCGCCCCCCAGGTTGGGAACCAAGGAACTGGCATCAAATTTGCATATCTTGAAGAATACAGGTCATCGTTCCGCTTTTTCTGTTTCATAAGCATGACACATGATCAATCTCGGGCATCTGTAAAGATGCCAAAGATGCAAAATATTAGCGATAGGTTTCAGATTTTTAAGATAAAATGTGATCCGAATTACCTATGGGCAGCATGGCCGTTTCACTTACAGGGAACTATGCAGGATATAATTGCTTAATTCACCGACTTATATTACCATTAATTTATTTCAGTCATAACACAGGTTCGATAATGTCGACTGTGGCCCGCTGGTTATTGATTTTGTGCTGGATTTGCGGGAAAGCAAATGCAAATTATGAAACAGCGTGCGGTAAGTTTACCGCTACCACTCTTATGGTATTTCACACGATTCGCTGAGCGCAATGTGTACAATGTCTATATTTGTGCTGTGTAGTTTTTGCCCTTGACGCGGCAAAACGTGACTAAAATTTACTATGCCTTAAATCAAATAACATAGGCCTATATCGCTATGATTTCGGCCCATTTTTACATACAAATCTTTCTACTTAACCATGAACATTAAACAATGAACATTGTACACAAGTGGAGTCATTTTACCAACTCGATCACCGATCGCGCGTGTCTCTCTAAATTTGGTTTCCGTTGCACTCTCGAATATCCATTGGCGCTATGGCTTAGTTGGTAAAGCGCCTGTCTAGTAAACAGGAGATCCTGGGTTCGACTCCCAGTGGTGCCTTTTTTTGTCAATATGCTGGTCAACTGACGATGGTGGAAATGATTATCCATATGATAACTGCGATGACTATTTGTCAGATATCGTAGAATTATTCATCATTAGTATACTCAATTCAAAGTAATTTCGTTAATTTCTACTCACGGACAGGCAGAAGTCGAGATTTCAAAGTGAGTAAACGATGCCAAATTCTAGGCCTACATTTGGCACTGAAAATTGGTAGGCAAGTAAGTAGATAAAACCTATACTTGGGTACTCATAAAGAGTAGAAGTACTTCGATCGTTATTGAGCAGTGAGCACCCCAGTAAAATAAACGCGTCTGGATGTAGCCTATGTGATAGTTAATGTTATCCTTCGTATTGCTACCCAAATGTAAAATAATGATCTTTGCCTTATACGGGCATAACAGCGGATCATCAAATACAATCGGCTCCACTTAATTCGGACAGTTTGGTTCCGCTCACTTTAGGTCGAATTAAGCGTAGAAACGGCTGTGTCAGAGTTAATCGGAAAATCAATTGTTCGCTTCATGGTCGTGCGTAAAGGCACACAACGCATTCGGTACGGTGCTGTTGCGTAATAAACTGCAGCTGCGCTTTACTGCAGTAATTGGCGCAGATCGCATAAAACACGCACTTTATTTATACCTCCAGGTTAGCTGTATTGTACAGTGTGTTCGATACCAAACCATCCAACGAACACTGTATACTGTATGCATACTGTTACTGTGTAACACACGCAAATAGGGTTCAAATAGTTACTTTTGATATGCCCAGTGCCCACCAACGCAACTAACTGCCGAACTGTCAAGGAATAAGCATCTTTGCTGTTTTCTTCGTTTACTTTAGTGATCAATTTCACTTTTTCTGCTTAACTTTTCTATACCAATCTGTTCTACAAGATGCACGCAATTGTACCAAATTAAAAGCGACAACGAAGCTGTCACGCTCTTATATGAGTTCATTGTCGATTGTTGCTTCATGTATCGTAATTGATTCACTACAATCACTCATCTTGGCTTGAACGAATGAAGTATTGTTCATTATATTTTAACGATAGGAATTGCGAGCCGGTGTCCGAATTTAGCCTGAGTGTTTCGCGTGAGTTTTTCCGCTCCCGAACATTATTGGCCGAATAAAGCGTTTGTCTGAATTATCCAGTGTCCTAATCAAGCGGAGTCGACTGTATGTAACACAGTCTATGGATGATATTTGAATTTTTCTCCCCAGGGTCCGTCGAGGAGTCCGAATATCTAGCTCTACAGCGTAACGTGGATGTGCTCGCCAGACAACTGATGACTTTGCGAGATAACAGTGGTGCCTGGAAGAACACGCCTGAAGCCCTCACTTCGTTGATTCTTGCAAAACCAGATGTACTGAGCGACGTTGACGCCTCTGTTGCGGTGTTGGAAAATGAAGCAACGCAGAAGTAAGGATTAGTGCAAGGTGCTTCTCGAGCACGGCTGTTCAACTATATTTACGGCCACATTTCGAATACATATATAGCGTACGACCGCATTCCAACCGACTGTCGTAATGGACCACCTGGACGCCAAATACTCATGTTAAATTGGCAACTGGGCCGTGGGGGACTTCGCGCATCGCGCACAGCCCTTGCGGTGAACTGTGCCATCACCGTTTACTTGTGAAATAAGCTGAGCATGAAAGTTTCTAATTGTACAGTACAGGCACACGCACCAAAATCGCGAGCATTATGTTATGAAAACTTCTTGCGATTCATTTTCTAGTCACGCGGAAATATTTTCAACTTCATGAATGAATTTCGTCGATATTGGTAGTTGCACAATGCACATATTACTAACCGATATTTTACTATATAGGCCCTCGAGATCGGAGTTTACCAGAACAGTTAATAAGCGGGGGTCTTGGAAAATTTTTTGCACGATCCCCACCAGGAATTTCTTCATAGGCGCATCATCTACCGTTCGCAGTGTACGGGGGGGACTCAGATTGTGATGGCGCTACTATATTAAAATCAGAAAATGCAGTCACCCTAAATCGCGCGATGCGCGAAGAATGTATTTTCAAGTTGAATTGAAATCTCTCATATATCGGGGAGCCAATTCGAAAATTAAATTGCATGTTGACGGCCGACAACACGCGCTAATTCAATTGTGTGTAGACCGGCCGCATAATTCGTGTTGTCAGGACGCGGGTTGACCACCCCTGTTTTAGATGTTGAAGGCAATTTCTCACATATTACCCATCAAATTTTGTCAAATACAGGTCTATACGAAGAAGATTCTAGATAGAATTGCATATTTTTGATGTATGAACTTGTCCGGTCGGGACAGTCGGTAATGGAAATCCTTATGATACAATCCCTGATGACAGAAATGAACATATTTAAATCCTATCAAGTTCTCTGACTGCTGATTTATACAATCTGAAATCTAGATCTGAGACTTTGAATTGGGACATATGTGCTGATCGCAAATTCTTGTATACAAAATATGCGTATACATCGAAACAAGCACTCAGTGGGGAAATTAGGCAGAGCTTACAGCCAATTCCGTTCTGTATACTTATTATGTAGCTTGATGTCAAAATTCCCAATCCGGTGTCTTCCCAGCCGAGAACAAACAATATGAAGAAGAATGTACAGAGCACCGTTTCGGTGATCATTTGAAGCGCAAATGTGGAAATAAAGAATGGCTTCGGGGCATAAAAAACTTTAAATCAGAGACTCATCTTCCAGGAGGTACAGAATTACAATATAAGAATAAATAGTATATATTCATGTTGAGATAAACTCGTATATTATCGGCTGACACTCTACTACACTCGCTCTCTACTGACGATTACTCCTGGCGAATCTCAGCCGAAAATATTCGGGTTATTTTAATATGAATATACTATTTAAACTCAGTATTCTGCAGAAATCAAATAAACAAATTCAATATGTTTAGTACATCAAATTATACTCCCTGTACTCGAGTAAAGTTTCGCAATGTATATTTGGTCGAGAGCTTGCTGATACTTTAGTTACTCAGTCAATCACTGGTGACTGGGTTCGAGTCTCGGCTCTGTCATGATTCTATCATCATTGGTTTATTGGCAATTTTCTCAGTTCAATACACCACAAAATGCGATACAATGAAAAGATAGGAAGGTGTCGAAGCGACTTGGAGTAGTCTATGGAATCAGACAGACTCTATGTCGGAGATCTATCTGGATTCCTCGTCGCTGACCACATTGCGTCTTCGGTGTCACACGAAAAGCCCAGATAGATCGAGTAAAGTCGAGCTTCGATATTAGGAAGCAAAAGACACCTTCCAATCTTTTCATTTATCGCAATGTTGTGGCGTTGTTGCAAGGACAAAATTATTAACAATCAACTACACTAAACCCAAACCACCCAATTCAATGTACAGAGTAATTTTCCCCAATATGTATACTCCATTCTATATACGTACAGACCTTCGCTTGGAAAATTTGCTCAGATCCTGCTTGCGGCAAAGGCCTCGTGTAGCAACACTACAAATTTCGGAGGAGTGAATCTCGCGAAAGAATTGAAAAGACGATTGAATGACGAACTGATGTTAAATGGTCAGTGAGAATTTCGATGCTAATGATGTATAGATATACAGTAAACAAGTATAATGCAATGTGTAAATATACAGAATTCCATCGCCACGCTTTTAGCGAAACGAGCGTGTGTACTCACCCAAAAGGTGGTACACGAAGATCGCGGAGATCATAAGGTTGGATTGATTAAAGAGTGGATTATCTCGTTGATCAGGATTTAACAACCCTGGATTAAGGAGACCGGTTGACCGCTGCGCATAAAGTTGATCGAGTTACATTTTTAATCTCATGATTTCGCAAACCTGGACAAACCGTACACAACGTAAAGTTTATACGCAGAAATATTTCCGATAATGACCATGACGATTGTCTCATAGGTAATGCCTTCACTCGACAACGGAACAAATATCGAATTATGCATTGCAGAGCAATATGTCTTATCTATATTCAATAATCGTTGCGTCGCTCCAGTGTATAAACTAATTTTCTTTTCGCGATGATGATAATTGTACCTGTTACAACCGCTGTATCTTTTATCAGCAGCCAGCCGTTTCATTCAGCAACCTGACAACTGACAGCTAACAATGCGTTTTCGCACTTTGATGCACTTACGTGATTTACAACTCGGGAGTCCTCGGGTAATCATCGCGTGTAACCTTAAGAGACTTTATGCGTCCCGATTAACAGTTTTTAAGCAGACGATTATTAATTTCCCGGGTCTGCTAACTTCACGATCTCCGCTCTTAGTAGTCTATCCAAGATGGCTTCCTTCGAATTACCAAGATGCATATTTATGGGTGATGCAAAATGACAAATGGCGCTACAGATTGGCGCAATTTTCGAAAATACAAACAGTTACCGTGATATTTCAACCACTTGTTTTTTCAATTTCACTCGTAAACGTGACGGTAACATAACCACATAATTTTTCTAGTTCTACAACGAAAATTACTGACCTGCTTTTTAAATCTACTAACTATAACGTCGATAGGCAAAACCCACTAGTACTCTAAAATAAGCAGAAGTGCTTCGTTTCTGACCAATGGTTTTATCGTACAGGAATCAATCGCGAGCCACCTCAGGGTTGGTACGGAGTTTATCTCGCAGTTGGCGCCTACTGTATCAGCGAGAAGCAATCGCCGGGCGAGTCTATCGTTGCGCGCGTTCTGGAGAAGCAAGGACTTCGCGGCAGCTTCCACGAATCGATGTCAGCCGGTGAGAGCCTACATACTCCGATATCGGATATTCCAGCAGACAGCGATAAAATCGACAACTCGCAACCCCGAGATATTCAGCTAATATTCAAAATGTTACCCCTGCCGAAATTATCCGGGCTTCATTTCAATATGAATAATACCTCTAATATGCAAAGATATAAAATGTAGCTTAAGGCGCATTTACAAAACAGATTTACAGCCATTGACATGCTTGGACATGAAATAAGCTAGAAAGGACACATGTGCATATGCACACCTGTCAGCAGTGGTAGATTGGAGTTCTCTGACTTCCCACTACGGACGTGACGAAAATCGCCGATATTTTTTACTTCTTCTATAGGGTTATCATATTTTGAGATCCGGAAAGGAGGACACTTTTCCACAGGCTGCAAAAGTTACTATAGCGGACGAGAAAATGGGCGATTTTTATATTTATAGAGATAATTTCGTTGGGTTGACTAAAAAAGGTCATAGTTCCATCGCGACTCCCGAAATACCCGTCGCCCGAGTTTTGTTTGTTTGTTTGTTTTTATGTTGAATGCAGATAAGACCGAGATGCTCCTTTTAAATAATGCCAATCATAGTTTCACTGTGAACATCAATCATAAACAAATCTCCATATGTGACTCAGCAAAATATCTCGGCGTCACCATTGATGCCAAAATGTCTTGGAAGCAGCATATTGAATGCACAATATCAAAACTAGCTCGGTGTGTGGGAATAATGACCCGTCTGCAATCTTTGGTTTCCAGATCAATACTGCGAACCATCTATTTCTCTCTTTTCCACTCTCACCTGCAATATGGAATCGTAGTATGGGGAAGTGCATGCACAACATTTTTGTGCAGAATTCGAACCCTGCAAAACCGTGCGATACGGCTGATCTCATCAGTACCTTTACGTACCAAACTATCGCCTTATTACCGTCAGCACCGAATTTTGCAAGTTGACAAACTGTATCGCTTCGAAGTATCAAAAGTCATTCACAAATATTTTTTCAATAGTTTGCCTCCTGTGTTTGATGACTTTTTCATGCCTGCTAAAAATGTCCACTCCCACTACACGAAATATCTACTTACCCCCACCCAATAGCAACCTAACCAAGAGATCTATTGACTACTCCGGACCTATCATCTGGAATGCATTACCACCACATATCTGTGAATTGCCTTATAATAGATTCAAAAAAGCCCTACTTGATCACCTCTTGTCGTTACACTAACACTGTTACCCTACCTCGCCAGACATTGCTTCATTGATCATTTGCTACCATCGTTTCATTTTTTTTCTATTTTATTTTATTACCTACCGTAACATTTTTTACAGCCAGACTGTTTAGAGTCAAGTGTACCTGTTTGATGCTGGTGTGATCAGACTAGATGACCTTCACGGTCTTATCGATCATTCCTATCAAATACCGAATACTGCGCATGCATATTTTATGTACCACCACCACTGCCGTGTGTTATGTATTTTGGTTGGAGGAAAATAAAGGCTCTCTCTCTCTCTCTCTGTTGTTGTTTTGCGATATTCATGGTGTTTGACGACTACAATGGTCATTTACACCATTGCCAACTTGTAGCACGGCCCACTTTTAGGCTTTTAAAGACACCGCTTACGCGGATGAGATGGCGAGGAGGAGCCTAGATAAACCTCCAACACTTAGGTAAGAATTCTGGAGTTGACCTCAGTCGGACTTGAACCCGCAACCAATGGTGTTGCAGCTGTGGATTATACCACTTATATGCTATCTCGCCACCGCCCGAGGATTCGGCCAGCATTTCCCGTAATTCGTGGTCTTCAGACTAAAAAGGACGACAAATGATCTTTAAGGAGGACGTATGGTAACCCTAATGGCGGATAAGTGTTATGTGGACTCGATATTATCGGTGGGGCTCTACAGTCCTGTACCACCATCCCAAGATTAATCCAGAGATGGTCAAAGTGGCCAGTGTTACTACTCGCGTAGAATTGGAAGTAACAACTTAAATTTCTACTCGATTACAATTAAAATTGGCGATTTCAAATACATGTTTAAACTACTTCAAGCGGATATAGAAAATACTGCAATTACTGACCACGATCAATGGAAGTATTCTAGTACAGGTAGGTATAATCTAATTGAGTACTTCCAAAAAGTAGGGGTCCGTTGTCACTGACCATCAATCGCGATTCCTTCCAGATTACACAGCACAAGCTATGATCGCGTTGACCTGCGTCATGCGCGTGTCCGACTCGAGCGACCCTGCGCTTGGTACCATTCAACGATCTTTGCATCTGGCTTCCAATTCGCTACTAACTGGGATAAGCGTGGAAAAAGACAACGTGTGGATCGGAAACAGATACTCTACCCCGCAAGCGTTGATCGCCCTGACGGAGAACGAGAAATTGGATAATCAGAAACGGCTTTGCATGTGGGTATTAAATTGATCCATTCGCGTCGCGATCATATTTGCACAACTAGGAAATCCAAAGCTTTTTCGGATTCGATTAGAACTAGAATACTGAATTCACAAAAACTTGGGAAATTTAGTTGCTGTGGTTGTTATTGTTGCTTGTGGTATTCACCAGCATGAAATTCCGAGAACGTTCGATGTACTATTTTTAGATGGTACACGAACTCCTTTTGTTGACTGGCTGGTGTATTTTAATAAAAGTCGACTCCGAGGCTCACGAATGACAGTGTGAACGATTTTTGTGATACGATTGTTGATATACGATGGTCTTTCCAATTCTCTACTAGTTGCTGACGATTACCGCTGACGAGTGTCAGCCGAAAATATTCGGGTTCATTTCAGTATGAATATACAATTCAAATGTATATTGAAGTTCTGTACCTCCAAGAAGCTCTTCATTGATATATTGGCATACCATTCGCTCATGTTCCACGTCTACTTGACGAAGCAGCGACTGTCCCATCAGTAAACAGAAGACAGTTTTTCGTTGGCTTTTACTAACTTAAAGTCAGCGTCAAATACAACAGCAACAGTAACGGTAACGTTTTAAATAATAAAGGAATTAGAAACTAACGATTACATAGGCATTGAATAAATGATGCACGATGGCTTGATTAGAAAAGACTCACTATTCGATTCATCACAGTGACCGGTCTCATATGTTACTATTCCTAGTTTTACCAGAATACATAGCCTATTTCCGTCGAATATTTCCTCAAGGGCCATCGGTCACTACTTTGACGAACTCTACTGTTTTTCACAGGAAAATATTGGAGAGCATCAATAACAGGCCCGCAGGCCGCGAGCCTGAAGCAGCGCTGTCACAAGTTCTGCCAGTTTTGAAAGGCGCGAGTGTGCTGCAATTGATGAATGATGAACGAGACTGTCCGTCGCGAGGTGAGGCGATTTTCNTTGTCACAGTATAGATATTTTTTAGTGAAACANAAACTCGCCTTTTCGATTCCTGNTGATTGACAATTATCGTACAAACAATATATTAAACTGANCATCCACAAAACCTAAAACTATACCTTTGAATAACAGTTTAGGATGGATTAGGGAATATAAGAGTAGTCGTAGGGTTACCATATTTTCGCGACCTAAAATCGGACACTCTTTAATATCCACTATGGCGTCACGATGTAGAAGTCNATNCCGGTTTTTTGGGTCCAGGCCCGTGAGCAGAATACAATATATATTTTCGTAATCAATACCCCAGTGACTTCCGATTCATCAAATTTTGCGCTCCGCATGCCAGTCCAAAAGTGGCCGTAAACTGCATTTGGCAAAATGNAGAGAATNACGTGACATAAGCGCAGTGTNCCGTGCGATTTGGTTGTATCTACANACACTNCAGTAAGNCACTGTGAANGTANTNTCGTTTATGACGAAATTGTTACCCGNAACGAAACAGACATTTGCTTTAATTACCTTTAGGTANATGCAGCCTTTGCNTGTTGTAACGCCTTGCTACAAACANTTTCTGCGCAACAGTTTAAGAACCCCCGAACAAGAATAAGCAAACCTTATTGTTGTTCATCTTAAAATATAGCAAACAATTTCTGACCGATCTTAAACGAGTTGCATAGAGGTTTAAAGCNCATAGANTTGATGANNTGAACGCGGGAAAAAATAGCNACTGACAACCTAGAAAAACTCGGACTCAAACATAATTTTCGAAATNCCGGACATTTAGNCATATTATAGCATCTCCCCACGGGCGTTGTCNGGACACTGAAATTCCGGGNATGTCCGGTAAAATACGGANGTATGGCAGCCCAAGAGTAGTGGCATGTTTNACATCAGCNATTGCGAGCACAACGGGAGTCGAGTAGAATATNNTCATATTTGTNGGAGGTTTATCTGATGCGTTCCTCGNANAGCCACGTGATCTNNACTGGCCGTGCTGTAATTCGGGTATAAACCGGCAATNGATGGATAATATAGACCTGGCATGCACGGTTNGACAACTAGAAAATGTTNNGCTTTTCCAAATNAGATCAAAATTAGGATTATAGCTNCNCAGTTCTTTCGAAATTGAATTAGAAATTNACTTGCTGAATTCTCAATTACNTGGAAATTGAATGAAATTACGAATTGGTACGAAATACANNAAAAATCNAGTTGANTTNATTCTNNTANGNATGAGAATGACAATTGNCAAACATCTANACACCAACCTTGTCTCGTTTCGCACGATATACAATTCACCTGTAGCCTTTTCNGGAAAACCATGAATTAGATTGGAATTAAAAAGAAACATTCCACAANTTAGATTCGAATTAGATTACNGGAATATCACTCTAATNAGTCACCACANTCNAATCCTGCCATTTGAATGCGTATCGATTTTTATGCAGACGAATCACAAGAGATCGAGTCCATCGATGAAAATNTTGACGACCCCATTCCCAACGCGCGAGTGGTCGACATCCAAATTGACTTGGAATTCATCATAAATCCCAACGCGTACCTCGGCGAAGACTTGGCAAGCGAAAACGTGACGCGTTTCGACGTCACCAGTGTGCNNAAAGGAACAACTCTGTACNACACCATGGCATTGGCAAGTCAACGGGAACTGATGACGTAAGAGCATTTTGCATGTTATATGGTTGGAAGAGGTTCTNGGAAGTATAAACCTTAAATATACAATTGAATGGTATATTCANATTGAAATNAACCCGNATATTTTCGGCTGACACTCGTCAGGGGTNATCGTCAGACGTCAGCAACTAGTACTACTGGCTAGGGACGATTATACGAATATACAATTTACAATTGAATAGTATATTCACATTGAAATGAACCCGAATATTTTCGGCTGACACTCGTCAGGGGTAATCGTCAGCAACTATTAGAGAATGGAAAAGAACATCGTATATATCAACAATCGTATCACAACATATGACGTCACCAGCATGACGTTTCGAATACGAGAGCGTTCAATGTACTATTTTTAGATGATACACGAACTCTGTTTGTTGACACAGCCTTGGCTGGTGTATTTTAAAGAAAGTCGCACAAGCGGGATTATCCAACAGATGGTTACCAATGGCAGATTTTATGGCCTTTGATTGTTGAGCATCAAGCTTGAGCAGATGATAGTCAAGGGTCAGCTTTTCACCGAGCGTGATGCGCGTGTCCTAATAAATCTAGGGACGTGCTGATTTATGCGTTCCTGAAAACGCTCTGATGTTCTTCCCACACGTAGCCACAATCACAGTGGCACTTATATTCGTAAACTACATTACTTTGTTGAAGTCCAGGAAGCACGACTTCAATTGCATGATTGTTGATAACCATTTGTCTCTATATCGCCTAATCAGAGGTGGTCAAATTAGTTAGCGTTAGTACTCAAGTAGAAGTGGAAGTAATGTCATAACATGCACTCCAATACAAGTAAAAGTAGGGGTTCCAGAGTCAATTCAAAACTACGTCGCGTGGAAGTAGAAAATACTCGAGTAGTTTGAAAAAGTAGGAGTCACATACTTTTAGCAGTCCGAGGTTTCGACATCCGAAAATGCAAATTGCATCTTGGCGCCTATCGCGCATAATGACCAACGACACTACGAAAAGCGACGCAGTCACGACCCAAAACTACTTTCTTCTTTACAAAATTAAAAGGGTAAGAAGCGGATGTGGTCAGTAACGAAGTACTTCTACTTTTCGAAGTACTTCAAGTGGATTTCGCCTACTCGCACTACTTACTCAAGTTGTTATCATTTATACTACTTCTATTTCAAATTGACAGTTTCAGATTTCCAGGCAAAACTAGGCCTAGAATATTTATTTCTACTTACTTGTAGGGTTGCCATTGTCCGCTTTTAGGAGGATTTGTCCTCTTTTTTCAAGAAATCGACAGTGTCCACGGAGGACGCACAAATGTCCCTCTTTTTGGGAATTATACTCGCAAAAATTGAACTCCGACGTACTGAACGGCAGGGTTGGCTAAAAAAAGAAACGAAAAATACGACCCGACGGGTAATTCGGGAGTCGAGTCGGAAAATGACTTTTTTAGTAAAACCAATAGTATTACTCGGAAGAATTTCAAAATCACCTGTTTTCTTCTCCGGTACCATCGCTTTCAAGTCCCTCTTTTTGGGATCTCAAACTATGGTAACCCTGCTTACTCGTAAATCTCTACCTCTACTTCTAATGCTAGAAATTTACAGCATTACTTCTTCAACTTGAGTATTGTCGGTGACTTCTTGGATTAACTCTAGTAAGAAGTAAGTAGTTTGTCAACAAAAGCTGTGAAGTAGAAGTGGCGGCAGCCTGAACACAAAAACACTTGAGTATTTATTGCAAGTAGCCAAGCCCTTTACTGACCACCTGTTCACCTATATGTATAATTGTGTATTGTGAAAATGTATGTGACGAAGTAACCCTACAACTGGGTGAACTAGTGACATATATCTACCGTATATGGAGCTTGCGGACCAAGAAAGTTGGTGTATATACGTTGTCTGTATTCTTAAGTACACATAATACAGATTCGAAACCAAGGACTCTGCGTGGGGGAGATTTCTGGTTGGAATAAACGGCCGAAGAGCGAACAGTTCGATGAAGCAATTCTGGTCGATTGGCGCTAACGGCAAAAGCATTCCCGTCGGGATTGATCAATTCATTCCGTCGCATGGAGAGAAAATTTCATTCACGCTTACCACTTGGTCTTGATGCGACTGCTTTTCAACATCGTACCGTTCTTAAACCGTATTCACACAGTTTATTGCCATAAAAATAATACTTTGCGATTCATGCTTTTGCCTGTATGTTACTGGACAGAAACGGTAACGGAACCATTCCGAAAATACCTCTAACAAAGAGAAAGGAGTGATAAATACAATGACATATCCTCCACATGGTTATGGTGTTGAATAGATGCGTGGTTATTTGTTAATATATATTTTCATCTGCCCAAGACATGCACAATACGTACAGTGCGATGTACAAGACACACAATGCGATGTAATGAACAGATAGGAGAATGCCGAAACGAACAGCAGTTGCGGTCTCTTACTTTTGCATCCACCTCGGTCTATAGTGGCTTGATGTCGCAGTCTTCTCCGATGCTAATCTTTCTTCGTCGCTATTTCGTTTTCATTCTTTATCGGGTCTTTTTCACTGGGCTTTTTATTGCCGTAAAAACAGCGACGCGGGAGACGGGAGCCCAGAATAACCTTCGTGGTTCATTCAGTTACTTCATTTTATTGACGGTGCGAGCACGGTGAAACGTTCTTAATGAAGGCGGACGAAAACTCATGCAACGTGATGTCACAAGGTTAATTCGCACAAATATCAATTTTCACCCTGCTGCCGGAGTTTTAGTACGAGCATACGCTTGGAGTCGGAGCAAAATATCCTCTCGCGATTCTGATCTTATAGCCAGAGGTGATCAAAGCTGTCATCGTTGGTACGGTACTGAAGTGAAAGTAGAAGTTGTAACGTAGGCTACGTTTTGATCGTTGCCTAGCCCAAACGATAGTGCGTTATATTGGATTGATTATAGTCTTGGCTGTAACATTTTAGGCTACTCGATTGAGACGACCACCCAGGGTTGTAACCAAGTCACAAGGTTCCGAGTCACAAGGCAATTTGACTTTTATTTTTTTGACTCGAGTCAAGTCGAGTCATTTTCAATTCACCACCGAGTCATGGTATTATGACTCGAGCTCAGGTCATTATGTTGACTGCTCAGTTTCCGGTTAAAGTCTGGTTAAACTCATTTTATAAAACTATGTTTGGTGCTATCGAATGTTTCGCATTTATAATATACTAATTTCCCTCACTTTTAGCAGTTTCTGGTCGCATTTGCAAGTACCAGTATCAATCAGACGAAATCCCAGTAGGGTCGTTACTTCACAATTCTTCGAAATTACAATGAAATGTCGGTCTTGGCCGTCTGAGTCCAAGTCGAGTCAATACACAGATTGACTCGAGTCGAGTCGAGTCATTTTTGTATTTTGAAAAAATGACTCGAGTCAAGTAGAGTCATTACAACCCTGGTGTAAATCGCCCGAAAACACCACGAATACCACAAACAACTACAACTGTCGTCTTATGGAAAATCAATGAATCAAAAGAAGATAAGTCATTTTCGGCTGTGGCTTCATTGCGGTAAATTTGGCATGCTTTTTTCACGATCGGGTAGGCCTATGTGTGGACTAAAAATAAATCATTGCCTTCGCTTGCGATGGCTTTGCGGCTTAACATCTTTTTTCACGATCGGGCGGGTTTTGACTCCAAAATAACAATAAATACTCCCAATAGCCTCCTCGTTCTGACGGATTCTGCCTGACTTTTCCTGTTCTGGAGCGATTCGGTTGAAAGGATGTCACGGTACGCACACAGTCGTCTCGCGAGACGTGCTTGCTGTAGCGGGCCTGAGCTAGTTTAAATAACGTCAGGCGTGGGGGAGGGGGACTTTTACGAAAACGGGACATTTCAAACAGCACTTGAACGGGTATCAAATGTTTAGTGAATACAGCTGTTGTCGTCTCCAAGTAGAGACTTATGAAGAATGTGATTGAAGTAGGCTGACTCTGGATCTCCTCTCTCAACTGGTACGAAACAAGAACTCCAAATGGACGAATATCTTATTAAAATACCGTTGAAAAATTGCTGGTAATATCCTGGTAAGACCAAATACTCCAGTAAATAAAACAATAAATGAACAGACCAACAACAACAAAACAAAGCTGACTACTCTCACCACGTCGCTCACGTAAATGAATACACGTGCGCTCCAAAGCAGTATAAGTGGCGAGTGAGCCATAAAGAAAATAATATCCACCGTGACAGCTGTATCTTAATTTACAATCCTTATGTCAGATTCCCCCTATTGGAGAATCATCCTTCGGTTTGGAATCACTGCTCGAGGACTAGAGTCGCTGTATCAGGGGCGATTAATACTATTTATTTGGCGAGTGGGCTATCTCGTTACGACTTTCACACTCGTAACGTCCATAGCAGTTGATCCGAGTCACGCTTGGCGATGACTGTGTCTCATCGACTTGGCTGGACAGGCAGGAATATATTTTGTGAAGGCACGCGTATAGAAGTTCGCAATGTCATTTGTACGAAAGACAGTCAGTTTTGGAAGAGTCCACAGGGGTCCAACGAATGCTGTGTGTTTAGCGATTTTACGACCAAATTGGGTTTGTAGTGATCAATAGGGTTGGGTAAAACCGCAGCTGAGTGATTCGATATTGAATCGAGTATTGGGCTTCGATTAGGGAGGAGTATTCGCAAACCAGGCATTATGACATATTCATGACAGTATGTATCATGTAGAAAGTTCAAATATGCTGTACTATGCCAAGGGTGGGTAAACTTTTCAGCTCGCGGGCCGCATTCAACTTCTGATTGCATTCGCGGGCCGCACTATATTAAATTGGGATTATATTAACTAAAGCGCAATATTAGTATGTAATTATATGGGTACCGGGGAATTATCGAGATGATATCTATGTATTTACAACAAGTCAAACAATAATTTAATGATAACGTACACGCGTCAGAAACATTGACAAGATTTTTAAGCTGGTCATCCTCAATAACTAATTTGGTAAAATTTGGGATGAAAGGCGGCTGCTGATTCTTAGAAGCGGATGTATGTTTGAATCTGAGGAACGATTTCTTCATCGATTTAGTTATTCTACTTTTGGTTTACCTCCAGGACAGACATTGCTGCATAACCATGCTACCGTCAATATACGCATCTACGATGTATAGTTAATGTAAACATAAAATACTTCTACACATATCAAGAACATATGTACACCTAACCTAACACACACGCGAAGCGGTGTAACAAAAGTAATAAAATTACTGGAGTTCTCAATTTTAAACCGCACTCGTGATCCGAATTATGTTATTTCTGTTTTGAATTTCTGTGATGTTTACGAACTGAAACCTTTGAAAATGCGTGGGCTGCGAGATCCGGAACTGTGACGTCGTCGATGACGTCGCCGTCGAGACTCTGAAAAGGGAGGACAAAATTCAAACCCAACATGCAGGAGGACGTCACAAACCATCGCACGCCGATCCCGCTCGCGCATGCGCCGCCGCTCAATCGACCCCCCGTGGGTAACCCCCAGCCCGTGAACGTTGTCAGCCCCAACCGATCTCGAGACGCCGCAGGCGACCGCAGGCGTTTTATCAGACTGGACATAGTTGCAGAGGAAATGTTGACCGGGCAAACGTGGGGAGGAGACAAGTGAAAAACATCGACTTGACAAAGCTGACTTCTGTAACTATTGGTGCAGGGCTCCAGCCATGGAAGGAAAGGAGAAGGGTTTATTGGTTTGCTCCGAAATGACCCCGAACGCCTGACTTCTTTTCATATCACTGAGAGCTTAACGTGATAATGGCCTCTGTTATACAACCGAATTCGACGAACGAGGGAGGTCCGTCCGGGTGTTCAGTGGCTACGGACCAGGTGAGGTGTGTGTGACATCATAGCGGCCGATGTCAGCAATAAAATAACCATCACAGAAAGACTATAACTTATCGCTGTCATGAGTGAATATATTAAGAAAAAGTATCGCCAAGTCGCTGCAAAAATTACATTTTAGTACGCATTATATTTTCTCGAGGCTTTGGCGGGCCGCACAAAACGGTTTCCGGGACGCATGCGGCCCGCAAACCGTAGTCTGCCCACCCCTGTACTATGCGAACATGAAAAATACTATCAGTCAGGCTACAGATGATTTCCGATGAAGACCATGCATATTTGATTGTACTTTGTAACAATGCTGTTGCTAGATCACGATCGACTTAACAGCCACGTCATTTCCACGTAACTTTGTATTACATGTTTCGTATGCTGCGATACTACCAATTGAGGTTTGAAGGCTTCCACAGTGAAAAATAGTATCGAATCTATAACTCTCGTTGATAGATTAACTCTTAGTGCTGAAGTACTCAAAAGAATAATCTCTCACTATTACAATTGACACTCGATTCAGCACTCGAATAATTGTGTCCTAGTGATGAATCTGCATGACGCACAACAGAGCATTTTTTGGTAAACAATACTCCGTGACCTTCGATCTTATATACCATCTCATACTCGCTTCGTATATTCCAGGGGTGGCCAACCTTTTTAGCCAAAGGGCCACATTCGATTGACGAACTATTGCGCGGGCCACTAGCCGCGCCAAGCGCGAAAAATCTTCGAAGTTCATAGGTCAATAATATTGTCATTTGACTGTATTGCGGGCCTGCTGTATATCACTGGGCTCAGTTTGCAAGGACTGGACTATTCAGCGCCTGAACATATCGATATCGAAAGCTTCGACCAACATGCGTCAATCATTTTGTGCCTAGGTTTCATAGTCTTTCTGCAAGCGCAAACGCAAGGTCGCTTATGCTGAACGACACTTTGTCTCGTAATCACGAATATAGTTAGACTCAATCTGATACCATTAGGAGTTCTTTCATTTTCACAAAGGGGTAACCAGGGATATATAGAACTCCGGGATGGCTGACTCCGTCGATTGCGTCATCGCGGTCATACACAAGTAGGGTCATTTTCGCGCACTCACTTCAGATAGGATTGTTGACAGCGCTTCGTCTGTGCGTAACTTGGAGACCTGGAATTGCCTTTCTGGTTTGTGATTGCTGGTAGATGCGTATGATATCAATATTTTTAATTGTTTATAAAGCTAGAGGACACATGTAATGTTCAGGTAGTTGATAATTTTAGC
Source organism: Botryllus schlosseri (assembly GCA_000444245.1). Taxonomy (NCBI): domain Eukaryota; kingdom Metazoa; phylum Chordata; class Ascidiacea; order Stolidobranchia; family Styelidae; genus Botryllus; species Botryllus schlosseri. The sequence goes on from ATSW01009663.1 coordinate 17,873, forward strand.
AGTACTGGTTAGCGGTATGTAACTTCAGCTGCAGGTTATGAACGGCGCTACCGGTATGTCAGTACCGTACGATATATCGCTGGTATCTGAG
>ATSW01009665.1:0-13945 GCA_000444245.1 Botryllus schlosseri
GGCCGTATCAGAAAAAGTACTGATCCGGCTCCGATCCGGTCCGGCCCAAATTGAAAAAATCCGACCGGATATCCAATCCGGTTCCGGTCCTTTCTCCGTAGAAGCTATACGGGAATAATCGGATTTCTGGGGTTTTGATTGACAGCTGCCTCTGACGCTCTCAATTAAGTTGCACAAGTAAATTACACGTTCAGACATCCCCTTGGCAGCGATGTCGCATGCAAGTGTGCGTGTGCCGTGCAGCATGGACATAGGACAATGTACATTAAACAAACATATTTTGCAGTACTGGTAATACGATGTTTTTTGGTTATACAAAGAATATTAAATTCGATTTGGACGTAAATATAATGAGCGCTGATACGAACTGGGCCCGATTCCATTTTGCCGGTCATCAATTGGATGCTATGCTATAGTAGGATTACCACACGTCCTCTTTTAAGAGGATTTGTCCTTTTTTTTACTTTTTTAAAAGTGTCCTAGATGGTCGCCCAAATGTCCTCTTTTTTCAGAATTTGTCCTCTTTTGGTTAAATATGGGTTACAATTCGACTGAGATATAGGACATCAGTACTCTAATAACATTCCGGCGGTTATTTCGGGAGTTGAGCCGGAAAGTTGACCTTTTTTTAGTCAACCAATGGAGGAGTCAACAAAAGTGTTTATCTCTGGACTGACCTATTGTTTATTCAGCCAACCACAAAGTTGGGAAAAATTTACCAGCATTTTTCCGGATTTTACTCCAGTAAGTCTGAATATTTTGAAAAAGTGACCTTGAATCAGATTTCCAAAATATTTAAACCCTATGTTATAGTACACCATACATCTTAGCTATTTAGGTGTAAGCGTTCCCAGAACAGCGGCATAGTCAAAAATCAAGTTCGCGTCGGCAGAAACTTTCAGCAAAAAACTGCTTTCCGTGTTCATTTGCAGATCACAGTGACGTCAAAAAGTGAAAAACATTCTCCAATGTTGGGCAAGCTTGGCTCGGAGGCAGAAATCGCTGTCACAGCTCTACTAAAAAGCATGATGACTGGTAGCTGCTTGAACTATTGCGATGTCCTTCGCATGAACCAGTAGGCTACCCGTATATAGGGTTCTATATGTATACATTGCTATCAGATTAGCTGTAATAGCAACAAGTACACTGTTTAATATTATGCTTAGTGGTCGATGAATCCTAAACCTACCGCTGATTTGAAGTCCATGTAAAGATTCCGCGAGACAAAGCATCAGCAGAACAATGCACCATACTTCCTTCATTCTTCGCAACTTGTTGGCAATCAGCAGCGACTATATGATATCAACCACTGGAATGGGAATATTCAACATATGACCTCGGGATAGAGTTTTCGTAGACGCCGCACATGAGAGATTGAAAGTATGCAAAAGCCATCGATTCTATTCAATTCTTACGCTCGCTGCGTTGGCGACATAGACCAAATGAATTTCATTTGTACGCATCGAAGACGTAGGCTTTCAAGCTGAGGGTTGTAGTAAACCATGCTGCGTTCAGACCTCAAAAGACATTGCCCAGTTACGTAACGCTGACAAATGACAATTGATATAAATAACCATTTGGCAAAGACATTCAACGAGACAACGTAATTTCTGCATGAAACGCTAGGCTTTGAGTTAATAATTCGAACGTTATCTAAAATTTTCCGCCTTGAGATATGATCTTACAATTATTCTCAGTAATATATGTCAAAGCAATACGCAACGAGGAATGTTGGTTCTGATATATTTTGTCGCACCAGAGCCAACGATGTACCAAACTGTTAATGTAAATTTTCACACTTCGACGTGTAGAGCGTTGCATGTCAGTCGAATTTAAATATTTATTGATTTGCATAAATACGAATATATCCAGCTGCGGATATTCGTCTATAATAGACTATGAATATCACACGCCTTTTATTGCAAGCGATTAACTCAGCGAATAGCGTTTGTCGGCAGTATACACTCAATTCGATGCTCGAGGCATGGCGTCAAGTTTATAGAAGCAAATCTCTTCGATCGAAATTTCAAGATTTTCAGGACTTCGAGTGGTAAACAACGCGCAATGGTTGCGATAACGCCGTCTAGTATATTGCTCACCGTCAATACTAGTAGCATCACTACTCTAGGATAGGTTGGTCCAACACCGTAGCTGTATCCACACAAAACACTATCCCAAAATAAGTGCACGGCATTTTATTGATGATACCATCTAATATTCAAAGCTGAGCACCGGCCAGTATTTCCAATTAGGATAAATCAACTCTCGCTGTATTTGTTTATGTGTAAATATATAAAGATATATACTTTTTCGACTAGCGCCGAACAGTATGTTATGCCAATAGCTCTGTCCCAAAACACAAAATCCATAATAAGGGTAGTGCTTTCGATATCTCCTAGCTTACGCGTCATACACTGAACTATAGTAGTGCCGATTCAAACCACCAAAAGTATTGAGTTGAGAATCGTCGTCACTCGAGATCCTTTGACGGGAAGTACATGGCTACAGCGAGACAGTTTCGGAAAGCTTCCTCGACTAATCGCTTTTCTTTTCCCGACGTCGAGAGAATTAAAAAACACGGATGATCCAGATCCAAATTATGCGACGACGTGTCACGGGACTGTGGTGCTCTACTGGTGTCGTGCGCCGGCGACTTGGTCACCAGATCAGCGCCGCTGCTGGATTCTGGGGATATTGATGTTGTTGACTGTATATGTTTGGCATCTGAGGTTTGTTTTGTGGATATGCTACCGTTTATCTCGTCTGAATTGAGCGGCTTGGTCTGAAATGTGACTACCGTCGTCGCTGGCCACATACTTTCTGAAGATATTTCGTCTAAGCGATTGGGTGCTTCAGTAGTTTCCAATGAACTAGGGTTGAATTCCACTAGTTCTATCGACTCCTCCACTATATTATCGATGACATTCGTCGTCAACCACATGCTTTCTGAAGATATTTCATCGAATCGATTGGGTGCTTCAGTAGTTTCTAATGAATTAGGGTTGAATTCCTCTAGTTCTACCGATTCTTCCACTATATTATCGGTGACATCCGTCGCCAACCACATGGTTTCTGAAGATATTTCCTCTGATCGATTAGGTGCTTCAGTAGTTACAAATGAAGCAGGGATGGAGTCATGTGATTGTGTCGAGTTTTCAACGGTATTGTGGTTGACATCCGTTCCAATGTACCACGTGCTCTCTGAAGATATTTCATCCACTCTGTTAGGTGCTTCAGTAGTTGACAATAAAACAGAGCCGAAGTCGTCTGCTTGTGTAGAATCTTTAACGGAATTGCCGTTGACATCCGTTCCAAGAAACCACATGCTTTCTGAAGATATTCCATCCAATCTATTAGGTGCTTCAGTTGTTACCAAGGAAACAGGGCCGATGTCGTCTGGTTGTGTCGACTCTTCTACGGTATCGTCGGTGACATGCGTTTCAAGCCACATACTTTCTGAAGAGATTTCGTCAAATCGATTCGTTGTTGCGGTATTTAGTAATCCATTGGAGTTCAGACGAGCTGTTGTTGTCACGCTTATCGAATCTGTCACCACAGTATCATTGTGTTCTGCTTTGAGCGAATTCTTCTCCGAAGATACTGCATACCGCCGATCGGGTGTTTCGCCAGGTGATCTGGTAGAACTGTAGCCGATTGTTTGTGATACGCTATTTGCGGTTGTATCGCTGTGATAGATCTTTACGTCTGTTGAATCTTGGTTGTATATCGACTGCGCTGTGGTTTGGATCGGTAGATTAGTTTCAGTCAAATCGCTATCGTAAGTTGGCAAAATGCTTTCGGAGGAGATTTCATTCCCGCGGACTGGTGACGGAGTAGTTTGTAAACGCAATGATCCAAAAAGCATGCCCTGTTCCGCCCTGAAGGAATCGGTATCGCTATCGAACACGGGTGCACGTTTGGTAGACATCTCATGAGAAAGATGTGGTGCCGAAGCCGTAGACTGTTCTATTGGCGTGATTGGATTCTGCTGGCGGAGGAACTGACTGGATGGCATGCCACATCTCCTTATGCTCACTGCAATTACATATGTATGAACGATTTACGATGAATCGAAAATATAGTAGATCGATTACGTTATGCTATCTTCGATAGGACATTTTAATCTCAACACTTCATATTCCCATAATATTAGTGCAATAACTATACAGTGTGTGTATGTAATATGTATGTATATCTTGTCATGCAGTATTAAAATCTAAATAGCAATATAATGTAGCTGCTAAGAGGACAAAGTATGCTTAACAACATTCTGTAGACTGTGTGGGCTGCGTGTCCTCTGCCCAACCTAAGGTATAGTCTCAATATTGGCAAAGAGAATTTAACCTCAACTATCAAAGCTGCAATTACGTAAAAGTTCGTGATTATCGCTATGAGGTAGTAGTGCGGAGCGCATCGACAAATTCTCTGGTCCGGCTCCGGCCGCATCAGGAAAAGTACTGATCCGGTTCCGGCCAAAAATGAAAAAGTCNGGCCAGAAATCCGGCCCTACNCGGTACGGNGGTTCCGTGAATTGATAAATATGCCTCGTTATGTTCGCAATGGCTTGGCGGTTATTTGCGTATGGTTGGTTGGTAGTTATTTAGTTAGTTAGTTATAAAAGTCATGCTTATCAATAAAGATTCTGTCCGCATCAAAAAAGTAGTGATCCGGCCAAAATTATAAAAATCCGGCCGGATATCCAACCCGGCTCCGGTCCATCCTCCGCACTACAGTCTTGAACCGCACTCTGTCAGTCACTGATTAAGGTAGCATTGTAGCTTACCGTGTTCCATATCGAAATAGTCCGATCCGTGGAATCTACGATCATATGTTCGAAAAGTAGCCCTCCACTTCATTTTTGGGTCGGAGACGCCGGATATATTAAACATTTAATTTTCTCCGTAGATTTACAGGAATGTCGGAGTCGGTGGTCAAGTCAACTGTGCACAACCACTCAAGTCTAGTGCCAGTAGCGGAAACCTATACCGAGTACTCCAAAAATACAAAGTATTTCGCTAGTGACCGTCTTTGCCTAATACTACCGGCTAAACTGGTAGGGACTTCCGTTAAAGTACCAAGTGGCCGAAAGGCGAGTTTCAAACCTCATCTCCTACTCCAGCTACATCTCAAGTGAGTGTGTATGCACAACGTCCAGTCTGTTGCATGTATTTCAAATACGCCCATAAAACTTTGCATATATACCACTTATACGAGGACAGGGAAATCGGTATCGGATAAATAAAAATAACTGAAATCCCCAGATTTGAAGGCGTATATCGTGAACTTGGAGACAGCATAGCTAACAGCGGTATCAGACACAAATTGAAGCGCGAGATTTCTAAGAGAGAAAAAGTCGAGGCTAATCGTACTAAATCCAATTAGTTCCAAGTCATCAACACTAACAAAGGTATCGACCATAGCCACTGTCTATGAATAAGTTGATTTTAAGAATCGAAAGATATCAAAATGTAAGGAATAGGCCGTAATGGAAGGATCAAAGGAGCCGCGACAGTGTGCAAATGAAGTCGTTCAAAACACATCAGTGGAATTGTAGTCAAGTTGTGCAAAGATAACTTTGTTGCTAAATTGAACTTCGTGGTCGGCAGCCAGCATATAACGTATACTACTTTTCGCCTATCCTTTTATCAAAGCGGGAGTGCTGGTCTTGCGGTAACCTTATAGATAAAAATGAACCGTTTTCACAGTTATAAACATAGCGCCGTTAGATGAAAGAGTGTGAGTTGCCACCAAAAAACTGATTCGTAAACAGGACCCATATAATTCCAGGCATGAGACTTCCAATTGAAGCCGTTGAAGGGTGTTTTCATCATATACACTACCGGTATGGGTGCAACCTTCTTATCTTTTCATTGTATCGCAATTTTTGTGGTGTACTGAACCGATAAAAATTGCTAATAAACCGAACCGAAAAGCTGAATTTTGTACCAGGGCGCCCAGATATATTGATTGGCAACCCACGTTAGTGTGTAAATAAGGCATATCGGTGATTTCCCTTTACAGTTTATACTGCACTGTAAATATATGAATGGTAGAAAGGTGTATTTGCTTGATTTCCACCATAGCGCAGCGTGCAAATCGGTCATCCGCACTTTCTGGCAGAACATATTTTGCTTACACACCCATTGTAATCGGTAAACTGAGTCGAATACACCAATCTTATTGGAATACGTCAGATGGGTGCAGTGCAGTGAGATTCCGCACCCAAAAGTGATATTTAACTGATTTGCAGCCTACGCTATGGTTGAGATCGGAGAAACACACGACTTTAGTTTACAATGCGAATGTACAGGTGTTGAGCTGGGGAGAGGTAAATCTGCAAAGCTTACGGCGCCATGAATATGGAATGTGCGGTTTTTACAGCGGCACTAGAGCAGTGAGCAGATTGCTGAAGAAGCAAAGAAGATATTCATTGAAGATTGTAAAAGCGTAGACAACGTTTCTGGTCAGAAACGGAACAATACCAAAATTTTTGCTCGCATCCTACAAAATACAATTGCGATTAGAATTCTAACAGCTATAATTGCTATAAAAACGTTATTGCCTAGAAATTACAGTGCGGGGTCAGAATTGGAAATCGTGTCACAAGTTTAAGCGGTTGGCAGTCACAACATGATATTTCCAACAGTTAGTGCAGCCTGTCGCTTGGCAGTGTTACATTATGTCTATTGTAAGTGTAGTTACACACGCCGTTTTTACACCACAACCATAAAAAAACAATCACAATATGCGCAAATTATTATGCCCTTCGTTCGACACGATTAATGTTAGCAGCTAATTGTGCAAAGCGATTCTCGTAAGCAGCATAAAAAATACGTTCACGCAATTACCTAACACACGGGTATGCACTATTTGCACGGAACGTCGCGTTGCCGAATATCATCTGGAGACTTGGAATATCATAACGTGTCGTACAATTGTTCTGAATTCGCTGAAATAAAAAAAGGATACGGCCTCGGATAAATACGATTGATGCGTAATGCGTGAATCTAAGCGTGACCGAATACGGCTTTAAGATACAGGTGACCCAAATCTTATTTATCTACATTGCATATCAAGTATAGGTTCCACTGCTACGACCAAGCAACAACGAACTTATATCCGTTCCCCCTTCACCAGAGACCGTAAAGCACTCGGAATTGAGCAGACTCCTCAGACAGCGAAACGCTCTACACACTAGCTTTCAAAACTTCATTCATGGCAGCATATACTTTATTATTATTATACAGAGGCCTCTTTGAGTTATCGGCACAATGACAAGCTTTAGAAACTTACAAATATAGATTCAGAATAAAAGAATCACAGCGTCACAATGGAACTTTGCAAATCACACTAAAGTAAGGTAACAGGCAGTCCCATATAGTGAGCAGATGCATAGGAGTAAATATATCAAATAAAATGAAGACTTCCCAGACGAACATACAGCAGTACAGATAATATAGAATAAATGTAATATTTTAGGGTTGTACACGACGGTCCCTTATGAGCCGAGTTCGAAAATACCAGCAAACGTCTACAAACCTGAATACGAGAATTGAAGAAAACGCGGCCTGTTCGTGGGACGGCGACTGAAAACATATCAAACATGGGTCGCAGGTTAGCAGTGCCCGTCAACACACTTACACGGGCCACACTCACCATCTTCTGAACAGGAAAAACAGAAGGCCGACCCCGATAATGGCCGCGAGTATCGAAAGGACTATAACGGCCGCGTTGCTTGACCCTACGAAAGAGAGAAGGGAATGATTCGTAGATGTTGCCATACGCCGATTTATGGAATGCCAACTGCCGGTGGTATCAGAGATGCCACTGGGATATTTCGGAAAAACCCAGATGTGGAGGCGAAATAAACCCAGAAAAACCCAGATNCTNTATTTNACTCAAAAGNCACGANATAGCTGTGAAAGTGGAGCCTGATAGTCGTCGAATACACTCANACAGTCATTNAAGCGNTTGATATTGAATTTACAACAGTTCATAATACACNTTTTGNTTATGGTTAACANTGCGAATCGCACAAAAAACATGTTGTTTTCCTCTNGACACATCGCAATGAAACAATTGGGGCGCAGCGTGAATACTTGATAGTGTACCGGTACTAATTATATCATCGCGCTGCGAAAGTTCAATGCAATGCCATCAATTCCCTATTTCTAAGGATGATTTCATGTATTTTCAGCGACCTGAACGGATTGAAAGTAGCTTTCGATGGATTAATCCTACGACAATCACTTTTGTTTGGAATAATCACAGACCAATGTAGAGTGGAAATTAGAGCCCGACCGATTATCGGTTCGCCGATAAAATCGAGTCGATATCACACTTTGAAAGAATTATCGGTATCGGCCATTGGACGTGAAAAAATATTGGTAATATTCGTGACGTCACAACATGGGGTAGGAATTCAGAAAACTGTAATGCTTGATCGCTAGACTGGGAATATTGCTGTATTTCATATGGCTTACACTTTCAAGGTGTCCAGATGCATTCTTTTTATTTTATTTCGTGTTCGAGTATGACAATGGCTGTAAAGCTGTTGAAATAAATGCTCTGAAACTTTTAAAATGCGCCTTTTGCGGTAGATTCCACCTTATTTAAATATCGGCTAATATATCGGTGAAAGTGTTAGATATCGGTATCGGCCCAAAAATCCAATATCGGTCGGGCTCTAGTGGAAATAAATAACTGCCAAATCATGAAATTCAGGGTTAGAGTTCGAATGTGCTGATAACCAATGCCTCTGATTAACTTGCTAGGGGTGTCCAACTAACTAACTCTCTCTCTATGAGTGTCCCTGTTGGAACTATAAATATACTCAGATAACAATAGGATTATATTAGTCGGATCATCACCTGGTCTGTTCATGTGCTTGTGCATACCATACAGTTACATGATATTTATCGCTACATGCCGAATTGTTCATCAAGTGCCGAGTTCGCTACTGACAATCGTCCTGTATGAACATGACTTTCTGCGACCTGGAAGTTACCATTCAATGAAGCTCCATCGCATCAAGCCAAAGCCTCTCATTTTAGTAGTGAAATAGATTCTCAAGACTCTGTCGTTACTAGGGCTGGGCAAAATCGAGTACCCGGGTGATTCGATTCTGAATCAAGTATTTTGCTTCGAGTCGAGTCGAGTAATCGAGTATCACTTATTATGACGTCATAACCGAATATAGTATTTCAAAGTACAAATATGTACCTTTTATGCCACCACAAAGAATATAATGTACGTTATCCATCATATTAAAGATAGCTAGGTATTTTTGGACCACACTGATTTCATTTCACTGGGTGGCAATGTTGTGGAATGATCATGACTTCAGAAATGCGTTATTCCCAGTAACGTTTGTAGCTTTGTACTATATGTATTGTATGCTACGGTACGACCAGTTAAGGTTTCAAGGCTTCGTCTGTGAAAATTAGCATCGAAACTATAATTCTTGTTGATAAATTAACTTTCAGCCGCGGGGAGCGTATAATTTCAGTACTCGAAAAAATCGTATTTTACTACTCGACTCGAATCATTAAAATTACTACTCGATTCAGATTCGAGTACTCGAATCATTATGCCCAGCCCTAGTCGTTACAATAACAGCAAAATCCATCGACAATGGCGAACTGAAGTGCGTGGATTTTACGATATTGCGACCATACTAATCTAATATTTAATTTTTGAGCGTAAAACTGACCTGGCGAACTGGATGTTGTAAAAAAACCAGATTTCAAGGATAAAAACCCAGAAACCCAGGTGATGCTCAAGAAACCCAGATCTGGGTGAAAAAACCCAGGAGTGGCATCTCTGGGTGGTATAGGATGTGCGTAGGGGGTATTTTGTAACAATGACGCGACGCCTGAGCTTTATTGTGAGGTTGCGAATACATGTGACGTCACAATTAAAAAGTCGAAGATATGGAGTGGAAAAGCCGCCTTTCGTACGCTTGGCAATACTCCAATGCATGTGGGTACACTTTGACTCTGTTAGAGTTGGTAAAGATTTGAAGCTTCTTCGGAACCCTTAGCAGTGATGTGATCTCGTGAACAATTCAAAATAGACTCGATTCTTACCGGGTTCGGCTCGTTGCTCCAATATCAGGCCTGTCGGCGGATCATATTCACTCATGGCCACGTAAGAACGTGAATTTTTTTCATCGAAAACAGTTTTAACCATGAAGACAGATATCCTTTGGCCGTAAGGAATCGGCCTGTTCCACGCGCTGAAATGTGTAGATTGCCGTTGGTAGAAAATTGAGACAGATTTTCTGCGCCACCGCAATGCACCATCGATTAACTTAGAATCCAAGACTGATTTGACTGAAAATTGGCAGTCGCCATAGGTTGTGTTATAACTCATTTTGCGTCCGGAGTCCTGGTGTAGGGCAGTATTCAATCATCGTAATTACTTACTACGTATTCTGTTACAGGAAATATAATGTAAAACTTGCAATGGGAAAATGGTTAAAGATATATTTTTATATAATTTAATGGAGTCTTATCCACACCGACGGAAATTGAACACAGTCTTGAATAAATTCGCGCTCGATTTAGCTATAATCATACATTTACTTTTGTGTTACTAATTCCATACACGCCGTATGAAAGTTGAAGGGAAGGCGGGCTGGTTAGTGTGTATACCTTGACCAATGTGGAGAATTGTCTATCACGCCGAATTCAGCACTACGGTTACACTACTATTTGACAATTTAAAAATTTAGCAGTTGGTTACCAGTGAATTCTGCATGTTGAAATAGGCACTTCGTGAATTTTTCATTAGAAATGTAATAACTATAATTATTATGAAAGTGATGCATCAATATTGCATTAATAAGTATGAAAATGAATGCTACACTGAATATGGTATATTCGGCACCCGGTATGTATGTAGTAGTGCATTCGTGTTAGAAGTTAGATTAAGGTCAAGGTCAGGGGCTCCCAAGCAGGGTTGTAACCAAGTCACAAGGCTCCGAGTCACAAGTCAATCTCACTTTTATAGTTTTTGACTCGAGTCAAGTCGAGTCGTCCTCAATTCACCACCAAGTCAAGTCCGAGTCCAAGTCAGCGAGCAGAGGGTCGAGTCCGAGTCATAATATTATGACTCGAGTCCGAGTCCAAGTCATTGTGTTGACTGCTCAGTTTCCAGATAAAGTCTTGTTAAACCCACTTTTTGTAACTCTGTTCGGTGATATCGAATGGTTCGCATTTATAATATACTAATTTCCTCACTTTTAGCATTTCTGGTCACATTTTCAAGTACCAGTACACATAGACAAAATACCAGTATCGTGGTTACTTAACTATTCTTCGAAATTACAATGAAATGTCGGTCTTGGCCGTCTGTGTCACGAGCCATATGACTTGGTTCGAGTCATGTGGAATGACTCGAGTCCAAGTTGAGTCAATACACAGATTGACTCGAGTCGAGTCATTTCCGTACTTTGAGAAAATGACTCGAGTCAAGTCGAGTATTGAGAAAATCGTGACTCGAGTCATTACAACCCTGCTCCCAAGTTCCTGATTCACAGGTAACCTTTGAAATTATGACAAGAAAAAGTGTAAACGAATTCAATGGGATGGTTAATGCTGCATGAACATATTTCATAAGATTCAAGTTGGTTGCATAAATCTGCGCCGTGTCAAAATGTAGCTCGGTTATTCCAAATCCAAGTCCATCTTTCCCATGGTGTCGTCGGTTTTGTTTAGTAAACAAGATATTCCAATATCAGTGGTCGTTTCACAGCAAGCCGACATAGTTCGGTATCATTATTTTTTAGGTGACAAAAACTGAGTCGCGGCGTAGCCGGAATAAATATTTAACCGAAGTAAAAATACACTGACTTGACTTCATCGCTCGCGCTTCTTCTTGCCATTTGAGAATCTGCGTTTGGCAGAGGCGTGCATGATGACGGCGTGCTGCCGCCCAGGGTATAAGTCTCTTCCTTCGCGAGTCTGTGTGTGAATGTCGTTAAGCTTTAATAGTGTTCCTTCCAGCAAGACGGTACGGCTCGTTAAAGTTAAAGACCGATGTCGCTACACGAAAACGGATAAAAAAAGACCTTCCGACAGGCGGGTGTTCTAATGACGGTTGCCTTACAACTTTGAACCTACAATTCGTCAGTACAGTAGCAGGTTTCCTTCGACTTCAAGAAACTTTACTGCGGATGCCTACACGGAAAATAATGTAGTTCGTCAGTCTCTTATAAATTTCAGTACCTAACTATGCTTGCATAGATTTTTAGTACAACCTATTCGAAAATCGAACGTAACAGTATCGGTACCGCAACACTGGCGCGGCTTAGCGAGACGTAATCTTCATCGCAAACGAAGTACTTCTACATTCACGGAGTATTGAAGTGGTTATTCTGTATTCACAGAATACTTACTTTATTACTTACTTCGAAATCGCTAATTCTACTTGTTCTTGGAGTAGAAATTTGCAACGTTACTTCTACTTTGATACCGGTACCAATGATAAATACTTTCTGTCTGCATTTGCACGCAAACTAATATTTACTCACACACTATGGGGCAAATCCATGTACGACGCATACTTGGCGTCAGACGTGTACAGACAACTGGATTTAAAAAAATGCGCAACTAGAACTACTCACTTTTCGAAACTAGCAACTAGAACAGTGTTTCCCAACTTTTTTCGACTCATCGCCCCATTGTCAAGCTCGACACAAATTTTCGCCCACCCCCAACATACTTACGGACTCGAAATCAAGGACATATCGACTAAACCCAGCTCTGATCGCTGGTGAATTGACTAAAAAGGGCCATTTCACCGAGCAGGTGCTCGGAAATCCGGTGACCGCGTCTACTTTCCAAGGAGTTGACCATTTAGTCGCGTCATATGCAGAATAAACGGTCTTCACGTGCATTTTTTGGTCGTGTTAATTACATATATCTCACTGGACGCACTAACACTTTCGCCGCCTTTGGTATTTCCGCCCCTTGTTTCTCAAAATCGCCCACGTTGGGAAGCATTGAACTAGAACTAGACCTAACGACAAACTGAAATGGAAATTGAACTAATAAACTGACAATACAAATTTATAAATTGCAAAAGAGCTGAGACATACTGAGTAAACCGGCACTTCAAAAGAGAGGCGTTTGAACCCCAAAACCCGTCAGCTGGCTACACCTCTGTTGGCAGCGATGTCTAGGAGATAGCGGTGGCTGCTGGAACGTCACACAACAGATCATCGGTATTACGGTTCATGCCAGATGCCAACACATGTTTTTTAGTTGTTCTGCTATTTGTCTAATGAGCAACTATAAATAGAACTACAATCACTAAAAAACAGTTTTTCGTCGACCGTCATCGAACTAAATTGGTAGTCATCAATTCTTGACAGAGTACCGACATTATGAGGAAAGAAAGCTCGAATACTCACGGTTCTGTTGCGTAGGCAAAATATTCCTCTCCCGGAGCGACATCATCACCGTATTGTTTGATATTTCCAAATCGCGATTCGTTCATCACAGTATCTAGGATTTCGTCCTTTCCATAGTAATGCACCACCAGAAATTGACATCTGGCAAAAGCAGGTACCATACAAATAGATGAAAAGCAGCGTTGACCGCTAAATATTTCGTTCTAGAATAGCGACGCCCGTCAGGGTTAATCGTCAGCTACTGGTAGAGAATGGGAAAGAACATTGTATATTAACAATCGTATCACAAAATATGACGTCACTGGCATGAAATTTCGAATAATCGGGGCGGAGAGAGCGCTTGAGCCCAACTTACTATGTTGTACAATGTACAAAATTTTGGATTTGAAGAAAAGAGTATTTACGGTGGCAAATTTTTTAATTATTTATCACAAATCAGAAATTTTGAACATCAACAACTTCGCTTCTACGGGTTAGAATTGAGCCAAATTTGTTGTTGCCGTTTTTTGCAGACAACCTACCAATTAC
>ATSW01009666.1:0-14771 GCA_000444245.1 Botryllus schlosseri
AACAATTCACGATCACGACACTATTTCCACATATCCTACTCCTATCCACAAAGCACCCGTCGAAATCGGACGATCAATAAATCTTCGGTATAAGCCGATATCGCACTTGTTTGGTGTACTGCGTCCAGAACTTTCCGTACTTGTTACGACAGCGATGTTCGTCCCGGTAGATACGCGATACGAGCAGCAGCAGCATGTATATGAAGTAGAAGTAGGGCAGCAAGTGGCCGAACCCGCAACAGAGGCAATACGCCAACGACTGCAAGAAAATGCAATCAGTCATTGAGGCAGAAGCGGGCAGTGACTAGGTACTTTTACTTTTTTGGAGCACACAATACTAATTGATATTTACAATTTGAATTTAGAGAAGTAGAAAGTAGTTTCGGATGAGTTAACAGAATGTATTTTCTAACATTACACCTATTTGTAGTATCATGAGTAGAGCAAAAAAAGTCAACATTTTGTCAAAATCGTAAGCGTAAATTGTTTAAAACCTGCATTTCGTTTGTATAGTAGATGTTTGCACTGACGGTGAACTTGTCATTTGACATTTTGTAGCCTACTTCATAGGCCTACCATTGTAGACGGTCCATTGTCTGCCCATTGTGAATCATAAAAGGTCAAATGAAGCAAATAGGTTAACATGGTGTTATAGTCAACGTACCGCAATATCCTAACTGAAGCAAGATTGCGTGGGCATTGGTCAAGAAGCGCACGATGGAAAATTATGGCGTAGACAACATTGTTAGAATGTAGCAACACGGTGTGCCGCCAGCAGTGTACGCACAAATTCAGTGTTGTCAGGCAACAACTGCTGCTGTTGAACGTTCTTTCTGCATCCTTGGCAAGCTACTTACTTAGCAAGGACAGACACTTCCACCCGAGAATGTAGGAAAGTATCTTTCCTTGTTGTACTACTACAGCAACAATTTTTTTATTATTTCTACCGTAATGCGTGATGTAACTGCTGGGATTATTCATAGGTCCAGATTTCGTTAAAATAAAGTTTTTTCACGCAAAACTACTTCTCAAGGACAAACAGTTCCAATCACAAATGAAGACAAGAAGTACTATGTATTGTTTACGAAAAGGCCTAATTTATATACATGAGGGCAAACTATTGTTAAAAATACAATTTTAACGTCAAAAAATGTTAAAATGTTTTGAACTGCTTCCGATTCTACTTGCTACAATTTTCCAGGAAAAACTGATAATTTTTTAGAATTTGCAGTTAAAAAGTTGAAAGTAGTTTTGGGATGAGTTTATATTACTTTTTATGGGTGAAATTGTCATAAGAGTTGCGCAAAACAGCTGTATTTGAAGTGACATCATTAACTTTGCGTCAGTATTTCCATTTTAAGAGTCGCAACCTCCGATTAGCCGCTAAAAGTGGATGAAAATAACAGACTTTAACTAGTACAGAACTTCAAACAATAGAATCGCTGATTATGTTATTATATTGCCAATTGTTTGAGCTATGGCGTGATCAAGAAGCACCATGCGCTACCATAGAGACTTCGACGGGCCCTTAATATTTCATTAAGGTCAATCATGTCGTACGACCGGCGAAACGTGACGGTAAAATTGCCCCACGGGCTAGTTTTGCGTGAAAAAAATCGATTGCCGGCAAAATAGCTGTAGCGTGTGGCCGCACAGTGCCATTTAACGTTAATCTCGGTTTATCTCCCTCGAAAGCGGCGGATTACGTTTCTTTCAACCCATTCCAGAGACGGGCGAGGTTTGTTTGCACAATTTTGATCTGCTAGATAAAAATATGTTGCGATAACTCAACGTTTCCGACATTGCATTAGCATTAGCATTGCGAGACGATTTCTCGTGCAAAATGGTTTTGGATTCACGATTTTTACGATACGGACTTATGATCTATAGCAGTGATTCTCAACCGGGGACCAACTAACTCTTGAATCTGATTGTTCGGTATCATTCGACAGAAATGCGACTTCGCCGTTTGCTAGAGCCTCTGTCACACTTCCAAGTGTCGCTCAAGTGCACTTACAGAATTTAACTAAGTTTGTTCAAAAGTCTCCGTAGCTTTCACACATAACTTATCCGAAATGAGTTGCAGGCTACTTTTCAACAGTTTCGTACTACACTTGCACCATTGTGACGTACACTCAAAGTAGACCATGAACTCTATATTACTAGGCGCAAATATGGGGTTCGCCGTAGACTTACAGGGTTGGTCAGGCTTACAAAGGTTAATAACCACTGACGTAAATCTATGTTCAGTTGCTCACCAGCGCAAAAGCTACAGTACTCACCCCCATCAAGTCGCCGGTGTAGTTCGAGTGTCTGCACACGCCCCACCAGCCCGAAATCAGAAGCGCGCTATCGTGACGCACTCCGTCCGACGAGTAATAATAACATTTGATGAACTCCGGCGACTTGCCTACGACATAAGCAAACGCGAATTGGCAAATCTCTCTCGTAACAGAAGCAAAGAAAGCCAATACCCCAGATTTTGGACTGATCTTTCAGTTTTCTGAAATGGTCCTTTTGATGGTTGGCGGCGCGAAAGATGTAATATCCCGCCACACCGAGTATTGCGATGATCACGACGGCTGCGATGTGCAGATCGACTTTCACGTACGCGAGATACAGACCCTATAGTAAGATCGAAAGTGACAATGTTACGCAACTAGAATATTTTCAGCTGCACAATTTGATCCGAACTAGAATGATAGCTGAACAGTTCTCCCCAAATTAGGTTAGAATTAGAATTATAGCTACATAATAATTAATTATCACGCCGTCCAAAAACAAGTCAGATGCTCATTTCATTAGTCGTCGATAAACAGTCTTTCACGAGCACTAGCCATACGCACGGCGGTACATACACTATAGATACATACCGTAACTATATATACTGCGATTATATGTAAGTGAGCTGAAACATCAGCAATAAGGTTGTTCAAAAATAACTTTTTTTTTATCAAATTTCGCTTGCTCAGTGGTAAAATTGTCAGGTTCCCTGAACATAAACGCTTCACGCCATATTTAGGTCAATTCCAATAAGTAGGAGCCGTGCAAACCGAAATTGAAATATACGCTATTACTATTGTTGAGCCGTCGACGATTTCGATGAATCTAACGATACCATTACGTATACGTCGACTAAATCGGATGCAAACCGTCCGTAGGCGCACATGGGCCCAGCTAACACTATGCATGTATTGTAGAAAGTATTTACACGATCATACCATAATTGTGTAATGTTTTTTAAAGGCGATTTTTTAAACACTCTTTAAAACATGTTATAAACAAAGTGTTTTAAAACACAATCGTTTTAAAAGCAACCCTAAATATAACCCTACAAGGCTAATTACGTATTAGGAGTTATTATTTTCGACTTTCCGTGGATCCACATCCTCCTCCGGAAATTTACATGTAGTGAAATCGGGTTAACCAACAATAAGATGTTTGAGCCATGCGTAATGACATCCGTTAAGCATCGAATTTACGTGCTTTTACGCAGAATTCGAAACGCAATATGTTAAATAAAGCGGCACATTTACTATGCCGGGAACACCCAGAAAACAGACCGTCACCTGCAACGTGTACATATACGGTAGCCAAACGCAGTCACCCCACGCGAGGTACCATCCGAAATGGTCGTGGCAAATGTCCAACGTCTTCAAATACCAGGCCTCGTTCCAAAAAAAGTCAAGCACGTAAATCGCTTGCAGCACGTTGAGCAAGATCATGGAGTTTGTGATGTATCCGAATTCCTTTTGCTGTTGGGCCGCGAACGACAAGTTGATGAGCGTCCACGCGATGATACCTAAACTCGGATACATTAGTTCGATGCAATGGAACGTGCCCCGCTTCGGAGAGTCGCAACGTAAACCTGCATTTCTATAATAGTCGAACATTCTTGAACGTGTGCGTACATAAACAATATTTGATGGAGAGTGGGTGCAACGGAGTCAACTTCACCCAAAACATCTGCATACACTGTGCAACATATTTGGATATTGGAGGTTTTGCAACGTATTAGGATGTTTGATTAGATTTTGTAACATTAAGGTAGAATTGAGTAGTATCTTCAAATTGGAATGAGCCTAAATATATATATTCGGCTGACACTCTTCAGGGGTAATCGTCAGCAACAAGTAGACAATTGTCAAGAACATTGTCGTATTACCAAATATGATGTCAGCGGCTTGAAATTTCGAATAATCGGGGCGAGGAGAGCGCTTAAGCTCAATGTTCCATTCTTAGATGGTACACGAACTCTTTCTGCAGGCACAGTCTTGATTGGCGTATTTTGATAAAAGGTAGAACTCGTAGAAGCTTTTAAATTCAGACCACATCTATGGTATGTTTATTTCCAAGGACCCATTTCTCCAAAGTGGTGTCGATGAATTGCCGTCGTAAACCGTTGACGCTGCTTGAAATTCCTGATATTTTTCAGAATATTGGCTAAATTGAGATATTGCAAGAGCAGTATTGGTTCTTGGGAAGGAAAAGACTAATTTTTGCGGGAAAAGTTAGCAAAATTTGTGCAATTGTGTAACTTGGCAGTTGGCACGTACGGTTTAGAAATAACTTAAAAACTCCACAAATCGCTTCGTTCTGAGATTGAATCAAACTGTGAATGATACTTTACTTCACAAAAGATATCACCTTTAGCGGGACGCAAATCCTTTGTTCCGGTTGCAGACACGGAATATAACGCCAATCCCGTCTTGGCGCGACTACATAGCGTGGGGGAATGTATGACCATGACCATACTACCAATAAACCAAGGCTTATATTCGTTTAAAAATTTTAAAATGCTAAGTAAACACGTAAACAAGTCTGTGTCTATAGAAGGAGTTCGTGTAGCATCTAAAATATTGGTCCGTGGACATATTAGCAATGAGCATGCGACATTATAGCATGCGACAATTGGGCATGCGACACGCATGAGCAATGAGCATCGAGTATGTGGGTTAAATTACGGGTTAGGGATTGGTTAGGGTTGGATTTATCGTTGGGTCAGGCTCGGTGTTAGGATATAGATAGGGGTTGATTTCAGGGCTCTTTTCGGGTTAGGGTAAGTTTTGTGGTTATAAAGTTAAATGCTGAGGTGACGCATGCTGAGGTGTCCTATGCCGAACTGTCGTTTTCCATTGTGTCACATGCTCATATGTCGGGCAACCAAAAATATTACATCGAGATTAGGCGCCACGCTTATTCGAAATTTCATGCCGTTGACGTCATACTGTGTGGTACTATTGTTGATATACAGTGTTCTTTCCAATCCTCTACTAGTTGCTGACGATTACCCCTGACGAGTGCCAGCCGAAAATATTCGGGTTCATTTCAATATGAATATACTATTCAATTGTATATTGAAGTTCTGTACCTCCAAGAAACTATGTAAACAAGCATATAAGTATCCTTAGTAACCAAAAGGCAATCTTCGAAATTGATCGGTTGAATGGGCTGCATTATGTTAATAATGCCCCGGCTTGTATCCGTGAAAAAATGGTACCAAGATAACTACTCAGTTCGGAGTAACGTCGTATAACAGCCGCTAATTAACATCATTTGCCAGCCTTCGTCGATACTATNCAGCGCATACGAGCTTCATTACACCGTTAGAGAAAGCTATCTTCCCGCATATCAGGNATGAGCANGAATTTTATCTCAAGACAAAAACGCATTTCAAGATTTCGCATCGATACGGATTCATTGATGCCAATCTTGATTCGGATGATTATACAACAATCTTTCGAGATCGAGAGCTATAGAAATNACGAAAGGTATTTGAGTGAATTTGAGTCAGCACCAGATGCGGACTCGCATTTGTAATGATAAGGCGTGAATTCGGGATTCAGATTTGAAAATGATAAATCCACACGACTAACGGCAATGCCACATACACANCGGTCGGCAGGTAGTCGAGAGAAAAACGTCTTCACTACACACGATTTGTGCAGTCAGTTACATAACTGCGCGAATTTGAAATGTCTCCTGTTTGAAATATTGACATATCGCATCATACGAACCCTTGGGAGACCGATCTCGGCTTTCAAGCATCACCAGACTTGCAGTACCGAAGTTAGTTCGCACTAGACTGGGAAGGATTCGCGTTTCCGCTCTGGCAAGCAACGGGCATCGGACAATAAAATAGCTGTTACAGTGTTAGATACCCGACACGTATGTCACTCGTTTTCCGGTACTTACATACGAGATCGCGTGAACTCAGATTGNTGTCAAATAACTGCGAGTGCGAGACAATACTCGCTACTAGCAGCTAAACCAAGTACAGTCGACCCGCGAAATTCATGCGTTTCGTACCTGGACGCCCGTTGAAGAACAGTTTGAAATCGAACCATTTGGCAATGCGCGGATTGAACTCGACGCCCATCATGAAATCGTAAAGGTGATTCCTCGTGTACTTGCAGTCATCCGGGTCCGTCGGGAAATAATGACCTGGAAAACGCGTATTGGCATGGGTCTGTCGTCATTGTAACTGCTNTATCAACTGGAAAAAATGACCCCTGTACCACCGTAACAGAATTTGTCCTCGAAAATTGCGTCTAATTACAGTGAATCATTTTGCGTTAGTCGCGAAGATGCGCCTAGCAATTTGAAACGTGATGGCCACTTCCGATAAACCGCGCTAAAGGTACGCTGCCCATCGACAATCTGAACTAGTCTAAAGCATAACCACTCGATGAAGCAGGCCAAGTAGGCAAAATCTACTTGAAGGAAAATTAGAAGTAAGNNAGTTCATCATACTTGGCCGCCTCTGCAAATGATTGNAAAAATGTCGCCATGAAGCACGTCGAAGTATCAGTAGGCGGNACAGTAGAACATAATTTTTAATNGTAGAAGCTGGCTATATTTAATAGCNATCTACTCATTTTAGGAGTCTACTATATCGCTATAAGTGGCAATCGACCCAATAACCGCTTCGATAATGATAAATTGAAACCAACCCGAGACACGCACCAAATCTCTGTAGTTTACATCAGGAGTGGGAGAGTAATCGATAAATGTGAAGTATTATTACACAGTGGGCAGATTAGTCACTAATAGGAGAAAATAAAGAGAAAGATTAATTCATTACACCATAGATTCGTCTTTACAGCGAGCTATTTGCCATCGNTCNGAGTATAAAAGNGACATGTGTCGCTAAGAGCCTAGTTTGTTTCAATAAATTNCTGAATTCGGGCAAATTTCGAGAATTTTCCACTCGTTTCGAAATCCTTGCCGCACCACGCAGGCGCCGAGTGACAACTAATTCGTGCTCACGCACAGCTGGCCGCTGCNCTGAGAGTTGTTATATCCCGTAGCGCTGTTACCGTTACGGTCTGTCTGTTACCTCTGGCGTGGCTACAAGACGCCGGCGNATTTAAATCACATTGCAGGACGTAGCGCGATGGAATCTAACCTCTCGAACTCGGCGAGGCTAGGTCGCGCTCACGCCNGCCGTTTCTGCTNGGCATAACGATTGACGCTTGCANATGAGAGACCAGCATAGTGTTAAGAGTCGGTATAATCACGGGAGGCGAAAGCGATTCGATACGTCCCATTGAATACTCGAAACCACTTGGGTGCCAACTGTCACATTTATCAAGTACCGCATTCACCAAGTGCCATATAACCACAATTATTGCNCGTAAGCAAAAAAAACTCTTTGAGACCTATTCAACAGATTCCGGGTAACGTTCGATTAGATATGATCCAAAAGATCGCGTTATTGGGCACTGTGCACTGTGCGTNCAGTGTGCATATTCTTCGGAAGGCATCGAATGCANCGCTGGACTAAAATTACACTTGTGCGCGTNAATCACAGNATNATTNCTGTAATTTCGANTCTTCATTTTCAATCATCTCTACCTNGCTGCTCTGCAACCCTTGCCAATTCTTCATATTACCGCAGTTCGGTAATCTGACCTCTTCAAGTATTGCATAGGAATAACAATTTGACTGTACAGCTGAAATTTTGAAAAGTTACTCCAAGCTCGCCATTTCCCTTTGGGGGCAGGTTGCTCCTCGGATTATGTGTGTAATTATCAGTCTTACTCTGAATAAAGAATATAATAATAATGATTACCTTTACAATGCCGGATTCAATTCGATGGCAATCGACCTGACGTATCTACTGCGCCAGTCGACACATGCCTCTACATTTGCATCCCTTGTCCTTTTATGTTATCTTCTGCTACTGTCAATTCAGTGAGCACTGTGCAGTGTGAATGCCTCTAATTTACATGTTCTAGACGAGTTTGGTTGTTTGATTCAAAGACTAGTCCAAGTCGATTCGACTCCTTCCTATCTTTTCATTGCATCGCAAAGCTGCGATGTTTTGAAATGACGAAAATATTATTAATAAATTAATAATGAATCAACTAAACTGAGGCACAATGATGAAAGCGATCAGTGATGCTCAATATATTTCTGATCCTATTTGTGGTTTGGGAGCAATGGGACAGCAGTCCTTATAACAAGCGCGTTTGGCGACGAGTCCCCAGTTTGATGGATTAGGCTTTTAATCCAGTGGTTCTTGACTGAGTTTTAGCGCAGTTCACGAAACATACCCGACTCACACAGTAGAAGAGACACTCATTTGCCGTGAATATTCATTACTGCCTTTTTGTTTTGTGTGAAAATCATGTTTCGTGTTTTTGTTCTTTGAGCGCTGTTGATGGTGTATTTTATGCACCGATATACTAATAGTGATATATAAGAAGTATATTGTGGTAGAGTCTTGTGTAGCGTGAACCGGTCGTCACGACTTCCATAAGTACGTCCTTACCTTTCAGAAACGCGAATATCGCCAGCGCGTACCCGACGATGTTGACAACCCAAAACAGCGGCCCGAAGTAATCGAATATAATGGTCGGCGAGAATAGGTCGAGGCCGTACGTAAATGTAAACCACAGCGCGTGAGTAATCACCCAGGCCTAAACAAAAATTCAATTGTCGCGTGCTGTCAATTGACGAAACAACATAGTCAGCCATCCGGTCGCCGGAAGCGGTGTACGTGGGCCGTGCTAGAAGTTACCGACTTGTAGGGAATTCCTGAAAAGCGTATCAGCCTGGCGCGAAATGACCAATGAATACCAAAGCAACAAGAACCTCGTCCTGTTGGCCGCGGTTCAAACAAATTGTCACATACGTGGTGTTATACCACCAGCCAGACTTGGACATTCTGGACCACTAGATAATTCTAAAATACCGGTAATCTAATTGCAATCTAGTTTGTGAAATGTTTGCATGCTCTCATTGTGATTCGAATCTAATTTCTGGATTTCCTGGATGCTACAGGAGAATTGTAGCGTGCGAAAAGAGCCAAGCTTGATGTGCTGATATTTGCCATGAGAATGAAAATGAGCTCCAATTTGATATGAACTAAACTTGTTTTTTTGCTGGAATTCTCTCGAATTCGGACTTTAATTCACTTCCGAGTTTTCGCGGACCCAGTCATTCTAATTGCTATCCAAGTTACTAAAGCTCGAATTGCCTATAGTTGACCAATTCTGGTAGCACACCTATGCTTAACGAAACGACAATGCTTGTAAACAACACAGCACAGGTGTTGTAATAAGGTACCTGCAAGCCATTGATATTGTACTTGTTGACTTTACCGGCGGGTGTCACCGCGCCTTCCTGGATTCCGCCCACGTAAATCGGAAGGACATAATGCAAGACGTCTGGCAAGAACGACAAGACGAGCTGAACAGAACATGCAGAGTTTGGCAAACGATGTATTGGCATGACGCGATTTAAGTCGACAGGATACATCCGCTACGCCTACGCGGTCTACCAAAAGCTCGATTTAGAATTGTAAGTGACGATAATAATAGTTAGAGCCCCGGTAACATCGAGTCGATATCATACTTTGAAAGAAACATCGGTATCGACCATAAGAGGCAACAAAATATCGACAACTTTCGTGTTATCACAGCATGGTAAGAAAGAGTCATACAACTATAACCTGTGACTCCTAGACCTGGAATATTGACATCTTTGTTATAGCTAAAAAGTGTCTAGATGCGGCTTTTCCAGTTTATTCCGCGTCCCAGCTTTGCAATGTATGTAATAGGGATGGTGTGAACGTGAGGTTCACGTTCGCGTTCTGTGTGTGAGCCTCAGAAATTTAGAGGTTCACGTTCACAAACGAACCTTGGTAGGTTCTGCACTGTGAACCTTTTTCATATATTACGCAGTTTTCACTTCATTATAACATCTTAGGTTAAAATCTATTGCATTTCAACTGCGGGCCATTCTATGCATGTCGCTGGCAGCGTATAAAAATCAACACTAAACGAGCATGCACCTTGCCAAATTTTCGGCTGTCAGCTTGACCAGCAATCACACAACATTAAGAGCGAAATACACTACAGACTACATNTAGGCAGTCNGCNAATGNTGCTTATTGAACNAATCAACGAAATTGATATCGTTGTCTGATGTAAAAATTCTAGCAGGCGTACGGGGTCAATCTGGACTTCATATGTTTATTGTATCATAAAATCCANATTCGTGCGGTTGGGGTTTTGGCTACTGCTGTNTAACTTGTTAATGGAGTAATATCGGTAGCAANAATTGAAACCCATTTCACACTCTGCTCAATATCAACGTAGCAATACTCAGACGCTGAATACATTGTCTGCTCTAGCTGGCTTAGACCGGGCGTAAGCTTANATTCCCGTGCAAGTAGGCCTACTCGNCNAAATTGTTGGCAAAGCGACAGAAGATATTGATTNCATGGTCTGATCATTATATTATTTGATTGCCCCAGTTGATACATCTGCCGACGTTTAAAACGTTAATAAGTACTTCAGCATTGTGACATTATGTGGCCCGAGTCGTTGCTAGGCATCGTGTACAATCTGTACGTTAATATAGGCTATCACTTCACTTAAATGTAGGATTGGGATTAGCAATATGACGTCACGTGACGTCATGAGGTTCACGTTCGCGTTCACACAGAACCTTTCAAAAAGGTTCACGTTCACACGAACCTGAACCTTTCAGAGGTTCACACCATCCCTAAAACGCTGTTCGAATAAATGCTTTGAAGTTTCGGAAATGCACGCTAAGCTAGATGCCTAATCTTTTGAATATCGGTTGCATAGATCGGGGTCAGGGTTATCGGTCAAAAGGTGCGAGTTATCGGTATCGGCTCAACAATGCGATATCGGTCGGNAGCTGTAAATCGTCACAATANAATTTCGTTGGCCGCGTAGTTAAAATGGTCGACACGATTCCACGCAACGCGAAGCTCAAACCAAAAATTGCATGCNCTACAAAAAGCACAGGCCCGAAGACTTATTAATAATGCAGATGGGTTAGATGCAGTCGAAATTTCATCGCTTTACAAAAACTGGCCGNGTCAGTTTTTAACAGACGCGGTGTGGTGTNTAACAGCGAGTTGGAAAGGAGCTTTTGCCCAACCAAAAATACTTGGCACTGTGACGAATGACGATATGTATTCGCGACGTCACAAAGGATTAGTGTCGTCACNGTATCGTTGGGAATGAAAACCACGACAGATGTAAACCTCATTTCCAGTTAGCGAAAAATCATAGAATTAAGTACGGCTTGATTCGGGTCAGCAAAGAGCACTCTTAGTGTGATGACTTGGTTCATATATTCTATAGCTATATTGTTTTTAGAGACTCTGGCAGGTACTGAACTTCAATATACAATTGAATNATATATTGATATTGAAATGAACCCGAATATTTTCGGCTGACACTCGTCAGGGGTAATCGTCAGCAACTAGTTAAGCTGAGGTCATCATAGGGCTGGGCACATTCGAGTACCTGAGTGATTCGANTCTGAATCACGTATTATGCTTCGAGTCGAGTATTCGAATATCAGTCATTATGACGCCATANCAGAATATAATATGTCAAAGCATAGGCGCTGAACTCTAATTTTCCCTAGGTATGCGGGATCGATGACGTCACAAAAGACTGACGTCATAGTGCGTCAGAATTGACAAATGAGCCGACTCGCAAGCGTTCAATATCACCTTCACTTGTATATGGTGACAAAATTACGAAAGTATTAAGCAGGCGCGCAGCCAGCCGGCCGGCCGCTTGCTGAATTGATTGAATTCATTTCAAATTTACCAAGGTAGCATCAGTATATTATGGTCAAGTGCATGNACCAATGCCGATAATACATCGATCGGATCGGCATCCTTGTGTAACGGACTGGCACGTAATACTCGACACTACTACGACACATCACGCTACTATAGGATTACTAGCGAGTCGGACTATGCAGTCAATTAGCGAGC
The DNA here is from genome assembly GCA_000444245.1 of Botryllus schlosseri. Taxonomy (NCBI): domain Eukaryota; kingdom Metazoa; phylum Chordata; class Ascidiacea; order Stolidobranchia; family Styelidae; genus Botryllus; species Botryllus schlosseri. The sequence continues at coordinate 12,275 of ATSW01009666.1, forward strand.
TCGCAATATCCCTCAACATATTCGCCAACACGCGCGCTGACAATCGGTAGATTTCAATCACTCGCCTCGAGAACAAACGAATACGCATCTGTGGCGACGGCTAATAAACTAAAGTAACAGGAACTATTCTCACAAATGGAAAGTCTATGCGTGCTGGACTCTATTCATTAGTCACTCTGATTTCAGGGGAGTCAGAAGTTTTGATATCAAGAGCCTGCAAGACAATTTTCTGCTCGTTCTGTTTTAGTATTAGCGCTAATCAAAATCAATTACGCCGCTGTCTGTTCACGATCAGTATGTATTTCAATCAATTCCGTCCATGTTCAATGTCTGAGCCAGTCTGACATCACAATCACAGAAAACGCGATAGTTCCGGCCGGCGCATCAGATATCATATTCCGACACAGCAGGAGATGACAATCGCCACATTTCGCCCAATAGAAATTGACATCTTNAGTAACTCAAACCTTGGTACCTCAAACCTGATGGTNATGATTTTTCAAATGGTTATGTTAAAGTATTAGCGGAAATCAAGNNCGCATGTACGCACGCGTCGCACATGCTTGCGGACATTCGATGTCATTCAGTTTCGCGATGTCAATCTTAAATCACAATCGAGAGCCAAAGCATTCTAGGCACGAGACGCGATCGTTAGGCTAGTGATGATATATTTCGTAACAGGCCTATTGCACACGCAATTCTGTAGGCCAACGATGGTATCGTGTGCATGTGCAGGCCAGCGATGATATAGTGCGCACTGGGCCTATTCCAGATGCGATTCTTCAAGCCAGCGGAACGAGGCTTGATGGAAGCGCGATAAATCAGGCCAGCGACGATTGCAGAGCGCGCGGCAATCAATGACTTCGGAATCATCTCAGCGCGAGATCGCGTTGCGTTACATTGTGCACAAACTGTTCTCGCTAATTGGAAACACGCTTCTCGCTAATTGGCCGTGGCCGCGCACAACACTGATAAAATACGACTTACAGAATCGCAACTGAATATTAGCGTCAGAATGGTCATTCCAAAAGGACGGGGTTTTGCTACGCGCGTGAATTTATTGCTGCTGATTTGCTCAAGTGTTCAGCAGCAGTACGAAATACATTGGTTAATTCGAAATCGATCAATTCACCAGCCAGTCAGTTACAGGCCTAGTGGAATTCTGGGTATGCCGCATACTCAAAAAAATTCCTAGGTATGCGCGGCATACCTAGCATACCTGAGTTCAGCGCCTATGTGTCAAAGTTCAAATATGTACCTTCTATGAATATAATGCCCTCAATGAATATAATGCCTGTTATCCATCACAATAACCATACTTGGTATTTTTCGACCATGCCGATTTCATTGCACTTTGTGACAATGTTGTGGGATGACCATGACTTCGGAAATGTGGTATTTCCAGTAACGTTCGTAGCTTTGTAGTAGTATTTTATACCCTGTTTTGTATGCTGCGGTACGGCCGATCAAGGTTTCACGGCTGCCACAGTGGAAGATATTATCGAAGCTATAATATTCGTTGATAAATTAACTTTCAGTTGCGAGGACCGTTAACTTCGGTACTCGAAAAAACGGTCTTTTACCACTCGACTCGAATCATTAAAATTAATACTCGATTCAGATTCGAGTACTCGAATCATAGTGCCTAGCCCTAGCATCAACTCAACACCGGTCGCGGGTCACTCTTCAAATTTCGTATAGGCCTCGGGCCGCATGAATTCAATATTTAGATAAAGGAGGCCACATAGTTTAACAATCACGTTTTTAAACTTTACGCCAATATAACGCTGTGCAGTGTGCACTCTAGCATGGGCAACGGGCGTAATTACCACAAAAAAAAATACATTTTACCAAAGAAATACAAATAGGCCTACAACAAAAATTTCATGATCGTCACTTTAAATCTATTTTGAACTATGAGCCGCACACGATACGAATAGCTGCGACGAAAGAATCGATATTGGGGATAGCTGGATACGGTCGTTTGCTGGAAAACTATCTCCTCGTAAAGCTTGATTTTGTGGGGAAGCTACAAGTCGTATTCTAAGCGTCTCGGTCTTGGCAGTGTCTGGGCCATGGCACGTCAAGACAATATGGCGATTCATACCAGATAGTGATGTTGGGCACAGGATAATAGCATATTTTGAACATCAACAACATTATTTATAAACCGAAATCAATTTCAGCGTTTCAAAATGCTTTACTAAGCATTCTTCCGAAATCTGAGATCAGGTCACGGGCCGCAAAATATGACCTCGCGGCAGCGTGTTCGCGACCCCTGTAGTACAGCATTGGAAACAACATTGTATATCGACCGTTAATTTTAACCTTTATTGGGGATCAAAGTTGGGCCCAAACTTCAACTTCCGGGTCGGTTCAGAATCGGGTCCATAAAAACTGTCCCGGCTATTATGTCAGGGCGAAATACGACTCGTGTCACTCAATCAAAATAATATTTCGGTTGAATACATAAGATTTCACGCACCTGAAACGCAAA
>ATSW01009668.1:0-13291 GCA_000444245.1 Botryllus schlosseri
CGCTATACGCAAAACATTCCAACCTTTGCAAACTACCTCGCCTGGCAGAAAAGTTACGAAGCAAAAGAAACTATAATGCTTTTAACAATTATGGTCCTGTCCAATACTGTTTTATTGACGAAGCAATCGCGATCTCAGTACCTATACTGATAAACTTGATGTACACACCGGAGATGGGTCGATTACTATATGAATCTAATCGATTGTGATTACGATTATTTGAAACGCGTGATTAAGAGTACGATTACAGAAAAATCTCACAGTATTCGGTTACGATTGGAAACACACGGAAATTGTATTGACGAATAATAACGATGGAATTGGATCCTTGAACTCAAGCCTTAAAATCTTCATATTCAATGACTAACATACTTTATATATGAAAACGTATTATGACCGATTGAGATGACATTATTGATCGTGAGATAATTTATTCGTCATTCGCAACGTCATTTGGTTAATGTTCCAATCTAGAAAGAGTCCGCGTTCGCAGCTGAATCTTCTGCATTCCACCCACAGTCTAAGGGACAACACCGCATCATGAAAAAACTGGTATGGAAATGTGCTTACTTATATCATCTTATCCCCAAGACCGAGCTACTGTTGTTGTGGTCAATAATGTTTTTTTCAATCGGAAAATCATTGTCCGTGGCTTGACTTGTTTGAACCGGTGCACAGGGATAGGCTGGAGGGACCTATTTTAAAGTGTCACAATATAGGCGCCTGTACAATGTCACTATCGAATGTCGCTGCATGCGAGTGTTGGGAACAAGTCACTACCTTCGAGTCATTGCATTCGATTTTCGAAGGTGACTTCAGACACTTAAGTCAATCGATATTTAGAGTTGACTCGATTCATATAAAGTCAAGTCACGAGTCAAATCTCAAGTCAAGTCAAGTTGAATAATCGAAGTACACGACAAGATTAAAAGTAAAAGTATTTTCATCTCTTTGGAATACAGATAGAGTTGTAATTTATTTTAAATCGAGGAACGAATATAGATTATAGAGTGAAAGATAGCATATTTATAATAATACGATGTATCACTCACGACCACGTCGAATTGCTAACTACATAAGTAATTGTATATCTCAGACTATAATTATCAGCTAAAATAGAGAATGGAACACGAAACCACAGGACGTTAAAAATTAATATGCTGCAATACACCATCCACCCACTCATCCGTGAGATACTATTTAAGCCTGCTCCGATCGTTGGCGAGTAATAGAAACGTATAAATTATATTAGTTCGATTTAAATGTTAGCAGAGGATTGATAAAAGTGAACAGTAAGCACTTAGCATTGTGAACAGTCTGTGTAACAGAAATATATTGCTATGTAGCTTACTTTGCAATTAGTTTACGACAATGTAGTCTGAGAGATCTGATTCCTTCGATTGCGGTTAATATATTTGTGATATAACAACAATTGGCTGTGGATTCCGAGTCGGAGTTTGGCCAATTTGTCGCTTAATGAAGTCAGAGTCTCGAAATTCTTTAGCACTCTTTGGAGTTTGAGTTGTGAAACTATAGCGGCTCGAGTCGGGAGTCGTGGAGTTTGTGCCTGGTGTCAATGACCATAGTAGTCGACAAACACCATGAATACCCCAAAACAAACAAAACCCTGACACAATGCAGGCTCAGTAAAAGGCACAATCATTGAATGGCTGGTTCCTTTCATAGGTTACCCCAGTCAGTACAGCATATCGCGAACAATTCGAACATAAGGAAGGTACAGCGATTTAATCGAAACTGATTACTTCATGACTTAAAATTGACTCATAAATTTTTCTCCAAGTCACACACACACACACGAGTCATTCCGCATTTCTGAAACTCCCGAATAACGCCGAGTCAAGTCATTTTGCAAAGTGACTCGATTCAAGTAAAGTCAAACGAAAAATTTTACTCGAATCAACCCAACACTTTTGTATGCAGCTATTACGATCTTAAAGATTGAAGAAATGCACTTGCTATTGGATCATTATTAGAGGGCGTGTGCGAACCAACGATTCGTAATTCGTAAGTGAGCAATGAGCATTGAACTGTCAGCGTTATCTGTTCGATAAAATCATCGAAGTGGGGGGGGGTGGTGGAGGAGCTAGCTCGTACGGATCTCCATCAGCCTCTTGCACTATCTTGCTCATCTCATCGTTAGCAGTTGAATTCATTATTTCGGTGGAAGTGGAGCGACGTAAATATTTTAAGCAACTACGCTGGGAGGATATGATAAACGTTGAGTTTCTCTATGCTTCTTGTCAGTCGGTACCATATGCAGTCATTTCGTGGCAGAGAGTGCCGTAGTGTCAAAATCCGACAGGTTGGATACAGTTAATGTATGCATTATCTGTTGTAGTACCAGGTTCTCCAGGTAATACGGGGAGGGGGCTTGCGAGTACTTATCGTCGAATATTCCCGACTACATTGGGTGAGAATAGTTTGTCCTCTTGGTAGATTAGTGTAGGTTAGGTTGGTGCGCAACTCGTGTTCCAGATCTTTAACTAGTGACAGCATCTCCATGAGATTGCCGCTCAGCAGATAGTCGTTTTCCACTGCTTCTGGTATCTGATCCAGTGAGAAAATACCGATTAAGAAGCATGGTAACCGATTAAGAAGCATGGTAGAGGAACAGCGATGTAGTGGAAATTGGAGCAGGATCGACCATGCAACACTGCCACTGGGAGAAGAAGAATAAAGCCGGTGGCTGTAGCCAGTATAGTTATGACTGCTACGGTGATATAGGCTATGTGTTTTTCTCTTCGTCACATGCTTCCGTCCAGATATTCCTAATGACCCCGAAACGATCGCCAATATCCCAGCCATCATCGTCGCGCTGATCATTACCTCGCCATGACAATCAACACCGCTTGCCAACTGATAGATCTCGATGGCAACCAAAACCATCCAGAGAAAGACTTCAATATTCATGAATCTGGTCCTGCCTTTGCCATTCATCTTAAATATTCCTATTGGTGCCACAACCTCCCTCATATCAGTACTTTTTAATTGGCGTCGACAAGCTGTGAAAATAATGAAATATATTTGTGCACTCACCAAAATACGTTTTGGCGTGCATACTGATCCCAACAACCTGCCTCAAGTGCTTTTCAGGATCGCATTTGTCGATGCCTGCGCTTGTACGCACGCGCTTTGGTAAGGCGATCCTCTCGCGCGTTCGACGGAGTGGACTTACTAGGAGCCGTTGGCTCCGAAACGGCAGCAGTTGCTTGTGCTCGAACATCGCCGGTCTTCAGCCAATCCCCAAGAGTAGGCGTATGCCGGTGTTTCTGGCGAGTGCTTTTCAAGTCGTCGCGCAGTAGCAGCACTGAATCGACCTTGGGAACCTTGCTGACGTTTTTCGACTTGTCACCTTGCGAAAAAATAGCCCCGACGAGCCGCCGAAGCGACCCCACCGAGACCTCAAATGAAATCGTCACCTATAACCCGAATTGGCTTTTCAATCCGAAAGCGCGAAGTCAATGTTCTCGACACTTTCACGCAGCACTCGACCGGCAAGGTCCATTCGTATACTATATTACTTTGCTGAAGCGCAGGGAAAACAATTGATTTCTGCGGTCAGTAAGTGTTACGACACAGTCAAAACCAATGTGATATATAACAACAACACAACTGCTCCCTTCAACACGCACAGACGTTCTCCCTGAGCTTCAACAAAGTAATGCAGTGTACGAATATAAGTGCCAATGTGATTGTGGCTACAACACAAAACGTCTGCAGGAACGCATAAACCATTATGTCCCCAGATTTATCAGAACACGCGCATCACGCTCAGTGAAAAGCTCACCCTTAACTCATCCGCTTAAGATTGATGCTGATCGAACTCATCCGCTTAAGATTGATGCTGCTCGATCAAAGGCTATTAATTCTGCCATCGGCAAACATCTGTTAGATAATCCGATTTGTGCGAATAACTATCGAGACGATCGATTTCGAATCGTTGGGCGGGGCCGTTCACGATTCCATTTGTGTGCCTTGGAGTCGACTTTTATCAAAATACACCAACCAAAAAACTCTTGTCAACAAACGGAGTTCGTGTACCACCTGTTACTGTGGGCATTTCATGTTAATCTTACGGGGTTCAATAATTTAGGAGCCATACTTGTANTCGCTAGATGGCGTATGCTTGACGANACTTCCTGGTCTGGTCTAAGGGAATANTCTGGATATAGCTGTGATAGGGTACAGTTTGTCAANAGTAATTGGCCNACCGGACGTTCCCCCACTGTNTCTACCCGATCTTNTTNGGACAATATCTTATNCGTGCTACTACTGTGTCGTATTATAATTTGGATATAAGGAAATTNGATCAATTGGAACTTCAAGCAATATACTTTTCTACCNTACTTCAAGATCGCGTATATTTACATCGGGAAACTTATAGGACTTTGCGGCGCTGTAAGTTCAAGGGAAGACAGCTTACACAGAATCACATAGGCAGTTCAGCGACCGCAACACCACCTTGTCAGCAAAAGGAGTTCGTGTACCACCTAAAAATAGTACATTGAACGGCTCTCTCTCTTTCATGCTGGTGACGTCATATTTTGTGATACGATTGTTGATATACAATGTTCTTTCCAATTCTCTACTAGTTGCTGACGATCAGCCGAAAATATTCGGGTTCATTTCAATATGAATATACCATTGAATTGTATATTGAAGTTCTGTACCTCCAAGAAGCTCCTTCAAACATTGCAATATATGCAATTGTGACATTAATTGCAATATATGCAATTGTGTCATTAACTTGGTTGCCATAGGAAACACCGCTATTTAAACTCACATGGATACCCTAAAACACAAGTGATGAATGATTGATTCGAGCTAGTCGATGAGTAATTGTTTCACCAAGCCGATCAACACCAACGACCACATATTATTAGGCAGCTGCTGCTGAGGGTACCTGGGCATTTCAGACTGTCAAACACCAGCAATCATTCCTCACCAACGATCGCACATCTCAATTGTTCAAAGCCAGCTTCCCCGATTCCAACATCGCAAATACGCTTGCTTCGGCTAAGACCAAGACTCCAAGCAACCAATGTTACTGGAGTTCTTGCTGCATATATAGGCCTACGCTGAAAAATGATTTTGTCCAAACATGATGTACACACTGTGCAGCCCTTTTCCGTCTAGGCTGACGCCTCGAGAAAGAGGTGAAGAAGTCTGATTTGTAAACCCTATGGATAACCCCCTGGTGGCCCCAGACTAACGTGTTTGGGGGAGGAGCCGACGAGCTGTCGCGAGATCCATGAAGCACTTTCTCATAACAATAAGGAGTTGGATGAGCAGGTTGTTTGTTGCGAAAAGTGCAAGAGCGGGTTGTTTCTTGCGAAAAGTGCAAGAGCAGGTTCTTTCTTGCGAAAAGTATGTGATATGCCACGTCTCGAATAAATACAAAATCGCATTTACGGTTATCGAATTTCTCGGCTGTCCTTATTTTTTGGTCCATGCCCATGGCGACCCAAGGTATAGGCATTGATACTACCAAATTTAACCCATCAAAGTATATTTATTCATTCCGAAATGACGAAAAGCAGAAAATTCACATTGATTGCTGTTCTCTTAGCGTTGGAATCCGTCAATTCGTCACTCGAAGCCCCCCAAATCGCATCGCTATCACTGCCGACGTAGGCACGATAACACCTGGCCGTTTTTCGCGGGCAACGTCGATCTCGGGACCACTCACCACTGGTGGTTTTGATGGTCTTGCTCGGTTCCCATTCTCATCCGAGCTGGAACGCTTGATATTTTTGCAGGCCTGCTTCGCACCCTCGCGACCAGCATGTATAGTGTCTCCTGCTCCCCTCATGAAATAGATGCAGGAGCTCCTCTTCGTTCTTCACATATTCCATATTGCAGCTGCGTTCACCTTTCTTGTCCAACCGAAAAGTTGTCCCATTGCCTGTTCATCAGGAATGACGCCTCCCGCTCCTTTCATAAATTATATATACGAACTTGTGGCGACACCACGCGGTAGCACAGGTGTGATCATTGGAGCGTGCTTTCTCTTTACATCGTCACGTCGCTTAGTAGATATACAGCTGTTTTCAATATGCTTTGCTCACTTCGCTCTAGTGCTGCATGCAGTTAACTTGTTAGCGCTGCTTGCAGCAAACTTGTAACCCGCTTAATGGTGAGTGACCCCGCGAGCCAGATAATTCTGGATAGTTGACAAAGCAAGATGGATTACGAGAATCAGGGAAGTTTAAAGACCCCTGATTTTGCCTGGTTTTGCCAGGCCGAAGCCTAATTCCAGATCCGAGTAGTCGCAGACTCACAGCAGACAGCAGAATTATACTTCTTGGTCTCTGCGTTAGCCAACGAGACGTGAAGTCAACTGATCTACATTTCAGTGTAGCCTCCACAGTAGAACAAACATATGCAATAAAACAGAGCCTGCTCGACACTTTCGTCCTTCAACAAGAGCGCGCGTTGATACTAATCTACATGCATCATTCGAAAGCCTTCAACACCCGTGGGCGAGATGCTCGCTCTGCTAGGAGATTACCAACCATGTTTACTATACTAACACCTCTTCTTGCGGCATATGCCTGGCAGATAGTTGCCTCGCACTTGCTCGCATTCGTTGCTTGCGAAACATTTGGGACGTCTCTGGCGCAACCGCCCGTTCCACGAACACTGAACACAGTGAAAAGTAACTTCGCTCCTAAGCTTTCTCTACAACACATGTTACGTAACTTCCCACACGATTCAGCAGTGGAACTTGCTCAGCCGAAATAGCTAGATCAGAAATCTATATCCAACGAAAGGAAGGCTGCATGGCGTCGTGATCTTGAAACCGCCAAATCGTCGTACAGTTATACACATACATATAGTAACATTGATACATTCACTAGCAGCAACATATTGGGTAACATAGCAGGGTATTATTATTAGCGTATATGCTGTAACATATTGCTCGATTAGGAATGGCATCCTGGTAAAAAGGTGTACGAGTCTATACGCGTAAAGTGAACGTATATTTACCGCACCGTTCAGGTGCGGGCAGTTGGCGATGAAGGCCGACTAAGGCATTGCACGCAGACCTGTCCTGTACAATTAATACATTCACCGCCAACCTGTTTTGTTGTCTCTTTGACCTATAGGCAGGTTTGCCATACCGTCCTGATCTCCAAGATTTGTCCTTATTTTGAAGGGCCGCGTCTTGCCTTGCGTCCTTATTTTCTCTTTATTTTCAACCACTAAAGAACTTCGTTCGTTTTCCTCTGGTATCTGTGTTGCATAACAAATTATGCTCTTATGTCGAGATGTGTTGCATAACAAATTATGCTCTTATGTCGAGATTCTATGATGTCATAAGTGAAATCTCGTGACGAGATCATCCAGACATTTCCAGTACTCGCGAACAGTGCCCAGCATCGCGGCGCAAGGGCTATTTTCAACGAGGGAACATGTGCCTTCGTCACAGAAGTCGCGGACCAGCGCGTCCAGGATCTGTTCGCACGTTTCGGCTCTGACTCGTTTTACGCAGGGAGGACCGTCGTGAGCTCGCGCGAATTTCATGGTCAGAAAGCGTCTTTTTCATGCCGATCTACAGTCGCCTGCCTCCACCACGTAAAAAAAGGATCTTCATAGTTAGCAGTGATAACTACTGCAACCGTAGGCGGATTCGACTGCTTAGTACCGTGCGTTTTAGCTGACCAGTACTCGTGGAACATTTCTTTTACCGCCGCCATGATCCCATGATTCTGCCACAACGATGCGCTGGCGTCGTCCACCTTTGAAATTCTGGTGTTCGTTGACATCTGCATCTGTCCGACGCCTTGAGAGTCATGGGGCATGGTCGAACAGATTTGGCGTGGGAACAAGATCTTGCACAGGAGAGGTTTCCCTACTCCCGCTTTTCCTTTGCGCAAGATATGCGATGCCGACGATACAACATTCGCTCGGGCCTCAATCACTGCGCATAGGAGGCAACACAAGGTTTCGGATCTGTCCAGGTCCTCGCCAGCCTGTCGGAACTCCGACACTGCGGTGTCAAGTATGGGACAATAGCGGCGCCCTCGGACACTGGTCGGGCAGTCGGCCGCTCGTCGCAACTTGATCAGCTCCAACGCTCTGTGATGACGGACACCGACCGGCGGCGGCCACTGATTATAACTTCGGTTGACGAGAGTGCTCGTGCATCATGTACTGCTCCCATTCGCCAAAAGCCGGCTTTTCGTTGAAAAGGACGTAGCCTCGACATACTACCTCGGTGTGCTTCGTCGGCTCGAACGAACGCTCTGAAGCAGATAGCCGGTTTAGTGATTCTGGGACGTTTACGCTCTCTTGCCGGTACCTTCGATGTGTAGAAATATGCAGATCAGAATGAAAGATGAAGATCAGAACGAATAACGCATAACAGCCACACGACCCCACCATCAACATACATTTCGTTCAATTGGGAAACCACGTCAGTTAGCGGTACAATGGCGGTCCGACCAGCGCGCACGCCTGCTGCAGTCAGGACCGAAGACACCTGCTCGACAGTGTACGTGTGCCGTTGTCCATCGACCTGTCGCGATATTTAATGTTCGTGAAACATGAAAAAAAAACAAGTTGACGGTTTAAAAACAAGTTGACGGTTTAAAAACAAACAAGTTGACGGTTTAAAAACAAGTTGACGGTCGCAAAACTGCTTTCCCACACACGCACGCTCACCACAGGCGCCACGACCAATCCGAGATATCCTCCGTTGGCTTCCCATACGCGATCGCCGGTGTAGACTTCTAACATAGGCCGCCGCTGTCCTCAAACGAGCTCCGCAGACTCACAACCGGACAGTGAAAACGTCACCAGGCGCTCTCGACGTCGTCGGAGGTCCGACGCTTGAATGCCGCTTCCAACCCCTCCTTGTGCTCGATGGTGAAATACATAGCGCTCGACATCTCTTCCTCTCTTATCACAATTATGCTATCGGGATAACCTGGTAGAGAGGCACACGTTAACCTGTCGGCATGAACTTGTTTTTTCCACCCGAAACTGAAACGGACAAAGTACACGAGACAAGCCAGACCAAAACAATACCGATCGTGCTCCTGTCATGCCGAGTCAGTCGTTCTTGAGTGCTACTGTCTGTCCTAATGTAGCCTCAACATGAATTGCACCCAGACGGCGATAATCCTCAAGGTAATCGGCGTTATTGCAAATAACTTGCAACACTATTTTTGTTCAGCGATTGATTTTTTCTAATCGTTGACGAGGAGACACGGGACCTGGTTTCTGATGCATGGTTCTCTGCATGGGGTCGACATGATTTTGGAAGTGTGATGCTATGTGATTTTGTAAGTGTGATGCTATGTAACGAATGTATTCGTTCGCTCATGCGAGCCATGATTTCCCCGTTCATTTAGCAATTTGCCCGGATCGGAAGAAACCAGTAATCCCGTTAAAAAGTAACATCGCTGCATATTTAATACTAATGTTGTGCTCGTAACTATTCGAAAAGGTTCGCAAACATTAGTGGGATGTGGCTCGTGCGGCGTGACAACGATTGGACAATATGGACATTAGGGCTGTTCAAAAATAACTTTTTTCCCCCGATTCAAGCCGGTCACCTCTTAAATCGTCAGGTTGCAGTTTAAACCTTGCTCACCAAATTTCACTCGATTCCAACCAGTAAAGGCCTCCGCAGATCCAATTAAAATTTTTAATTTATTATGGAAAATCAAAAAAAAAATTTTCAAATTTTTCTGCCAACCCCATGAAATTGTTGAGGTGTCTTCAAAGACGTTGCAAAACAAATTTGAGTCAATTCCGACCAGTAGAAGCGGAGTGATGTGAGTTTTTCGTTGATAAATCGCGGATTATCCACCAATCAAGGATAATCCGAGAAATATAATCGAAAAACTCACATAACTCCGCTTCTACTGGACGGAATTGACTTAAATTTGTTTTGCAACGTCTTTGAAGACAACTCAACAATTTCATGGGGTTGGCAGAAAAATTTGGAAAATGTTTTTTTTAATTTTCCATAATAAATTAAAAATTTTAATTGGATCTGCGGAGGCCTTTACTGGTTGGAATGGAGTGAAATTTGGTGAGCAAGGTTTTAAACTGCAACCTGACGATTTAAGAGGTGACCGACTTGAATCGGGAAAAAAAAGTTATTTTTGAACAGCCCTAATGGACATGCATTGTTAGAGGCAGTACTCCTTAGAAGTGTCAGCGTGCGTGACCTATTTAGGGTGGCGGCGTCCTCAACGAAAGTGGCTGGCAGCGCATGCCGCTACGTTACTGTTGTGGGGTAGGGCTACGCTATTTATCGAGTGCATATTTGAAAGTTATTACCGACGTGGAGCGTCGTCACAAAGTCCAACAAGCCAGCCGTTCTCGTAAAAAGCTTGTCAGTGCGTCGCTAAAAACTGTGTCTCACTCCTCGAACGGAATCATTAGATAAAACAGTCGGTTCAGAGCCGAGTAATGGAATAGGTACACTCACCCTTAACGATGGCAATTGTTTCACTACATAATTCCCGGCGTATCGAGAGCGCCTTAGCAATGCAATGATGTCCACACGGCGTTTTTCGCGATATCAGGCGAGAAGCGAAGCGAAGTTGCATAGCTGAATAAGTTTCTACAAAATATATTACAGATATAGATGATCCCCTTTGCTAATGTGCTAAGATGACATAACGGTCACACGGTATTTTAACGATTGCGCTAGGTTGACCCATGTCGCACAACACATACACCAATCAACCTTTCTCGCGTTACGTGTTGGTTGTTGAAGGGACAAATGTTACGAACCTCATGCAATTGCGACCGCTGCATCTTGAGAGACACTACCGTGGTAACGGCCATACGGCTTTAGCCTTCTTGCTCACGTCTCGCCGACGCCACGGAACAAAACTTGGCCTTTGCACCATTCTTGAAATGCGACGATTTTGTTGTCATTCCCATTGACATGAAGAGACTTCTTTGGACGCATTTTGTTGTTGTGATGGCATTGAGCGAGCAACGCCTGAAATTCGGAGAATGGCTACTAGTGTCTGTCCCGCCACGATCACGAACCTTTATCAATGAATGTTGTAAATAGTAGTGTGGTATCAATGCGTCATTATTTATAATCGAGCGTTTGACATCATTTACCCGGGTCGGTAACGCTATGAGACAGACAGACCAGACCCTAGCCTGAAGCAAATAGGACCGCTCCAGATTTCCTCTACGCAAGAGAACTAGTCGAATAAGGACTGGGGACTATCTATCTATTTCAAAATCACTCACCCCCGCTTGATATTTTTTGCAGGCCTGCCTCACACTCGCAACTTGATCACGGAAATCCGCTTTATTCAGATACTAGTAGTATATCTGGAGGTTGATTGAGGCAGTGGTTAACCTCGTTACGTTCGCAGTTCTTATCTGGCATCTGCACTGCACGTTGTGCTCCTTCTCTTTCCAGGACAACGTCGGTGTTTTTGTATTTGGATAGTTGGTGGGTGAGTGCCGCAATCACCCCTTGTTGTAAATTGATGTCCTCCTTCGCCGCATTAGATGTAAGACACGGTTCCACGACATTTACCATCGAAGACACAACTCGAGACACTTTTGTTGTGGCAGATAATATGATTTCGTTGAACATATTGCTTATATTCAACACACACACATCGAGATACTTGAAATTCTAAATCCAAATCCTAGTGTAAATTCTAAATCCAAATCCTAGTGTACACTTGAAATTCTAAATCCAAATCCTAGTGTACGATCTAGTGCAGTGGTTCCCTACCTTTCTCGTCTCGTGCCCCCCTTGGCCGATATTTGAGCTAAAAATCCCCCCTATGCAAAAGTTGCCTGTGACTAAATGTGCTTTTTAACGCGCAACCATTTGTTGACTGAGCAATTAATGGCCAAACATATTCAGATATGTCCGAAGTATGGCGAGTGCGGACCGCACTAAACTTTGGTAAAGTGCAGTCAAATTTGTCCTGTTTTTGAGCGGTCGGGTAGCCGCTGACGAAAAATAGACTTGAGTTGAATCGAGGAATTTGGTGCGTTATGTTTTTCGCGTTAGCTGATATGTTGGCTTAAAAAGTTGAACAATTTCACATGTTGGCTTGAAAAGTTGAACAATTTCACTAACGGCCTTGTGCTGAATTCGACTTGACGTTTTCCTGCTTAGTAGCAATTTGGTCGAGAGGCTGTCGCGGACCCAACGAAATCGTCTCGTGAGCCTGACTTTATCAGGGGTGTAATATCTACGGAAGGCATTTAAACATACATCTAGCTTGAAATCCGCCAAAGAAACATACGATTATAAAGAACTAATTTGTCTTTACCAGTTCTATACCATAATGTTATAAAAATCTTGTTTGCCCAGTGTATCTTCCGATACAATGAATGCCAAAGCCAGATTCCCCCTAAAATTTTCAAAATTCCCTCCAAGGGGGGAATTCCCCCCGGTTGGGAACCACTGATCTAGTGCATGTTGTCACATCGCATCAGGATGTGTATAAATTCAGTTGATGGCACATATAACCAACCCTACCCAACGGATTCAGTCTTTCAGAACCTAGTTCACTCTGCAAACCTGTGTCTACCAACTCGCGAGTGGATCTGTCTTCTAGGTTTAGGCATTGATACGGCCACTCCTATACCAATTTCACCCCATCATCAAAATTTATTCAGACATGACGAAAAGGAGAAATTCACATTGATTGCTGTTCTCTTCGCGTTGCAATGTGTCAATTCGTCACTCGATGCCCGAAACTAGGACCGGCTGCAGCTGCCATCGGTCGCCACATAGCACAATTACAGAACGGTTCGATACATACGAGAGTGTTATAAGTATATGGTCGCCGTGGCGCAACGCGACCATGGAAATTTCATCAATTAGTATCAAATCATAGTGACGTAATTCCCAGTTCACTGAGGATCGATCGCTTTCGTTCATTGGGATATGAACCGCGGCATAACGGTATCGGTCGACAAATCATTACCGAACCAGGCTTTATACGTAGCAGATAAAAGGCCAGTAGGACCCAACATGAGAACTGTGCACAGTGGCGGCTCGTGACAATATCGGGTGGTGGGGCAAGGGCTGCAAGCGACTTTTTATCAAGATGACGTCACAATGGCGTTTTCCAACGTAAACAAGTAACTTAATGATGGTACGGTAACATGAATTTCCGGGCAACAGTGATTTTAACGTATGTGCCACGAGAGGTCCGCTGGTGAGCTGTGACTTGAAGTGTGGTAACTGCGTAAACGGCGTAGCCTACGGAACAAAGATTCAACACGGTTCATGTTCGCATTAGACCTGACTAAT
>ATSW01009673.1:0-12212 GCA_000444245.1 Botryllus schlosseri
TAATCGTCAGCAACTAGTAGAGAATTGGAAAGAACGTTGTATATCAGGGGTGGGCATCTGGGCAATTATTTTTCCCCGCGGGTCAAATGAAAAGCAGAAAATTCGTTGGCGGGCAGAGTCAAAAATTCACGTATAATCTGCAGCGTATTAGGTTTATTTCTAAATTGAAAGAAGTGAGTCAGTGAGTGGGTGGGAATGAGTCAAGGGCGAGGTTTTCTGCGAGTGTGATGCGTGCGTTCTGATAAGTCTACGGACATCATGTTGTTTCATGCGGTCCTGTAAACGCTGTGTAGTTCGTCCCACGTAGACACAATCACAGTGGCACTTATATTCATGAACTACATTACTTTGTTAAAGTGCGGGAGGAAGAACATCTTTACGTGTTGCAGAAAACAATTGGGTAATTGGCAGGCCGTGCTATTTTCGGAATTTCGGGAACCAAATGCCAAAACTGCAATATTTTTTTTTAAATGCCAAAAATATGACTTTCTGAAGATATAGATGAAGCGACAAAACAAGTGTGTAACGCTAAATTCCTAAATTGAGGTTCGTGAACCCTTCGGAAGGCCGTGGTCAACCGTCCAAGGGATTTATATAGTCCCAATGAAAACCTTGGGGTCGAGGCCAAAAAGTTGAGTGCTGAAATCTGGATTTACGACATACTGTGGATTGATCAACCAGGGTAGTAAATGATATCCACCTATTGGGGATGTAGATCAATGACTAGGCATTTTCCTGTTGTCACCGCTCGTACATTTTGATATCTCATGTAGCCGACACGGCCGACCTGCTACATTTAGGCCAATGCGTATATATAATTACATTTACTTTCATCTTGTTAATGAAAATGTCAGCATATGGTGCAATCACTGATAGACTGTGTCCCGTTGGACAATAGGGATATAGTTTCATCAATAAAAAATTGAACCTACACTTACACAGCGCAAAATTCCTCAGTCGCCAAGAAGTAACGCCCATCGATGTTTGATAACACAAAGTGGATACTGCACGTTTTGTGGCTTTCATTTCATGTGAAAGATAAAACTACGCAGTGTTTTACATCGTTAATTTTAGTATACAAATACTAATTATTGGTAATGCCAAAACTGCAAAAAATAAAATCTGAGAAATGCTTAAAATAAGCTATTTTGGTATTTTTGGAATATGCCAAAAATAACACGGCCTGGATTGGGCAATTGTCGTAACACTTACTGACCGGAGAAATCATCAAGAGTTTTTTTAAGCGGGTGTTAGAAAATATAGGGTCAAGTTACTAATCCTCCGAGTTTGATACGAAGTTTGTATAATTTGTTTTTAAACCCTGATTGCCTTCCTGATCATTGGCGACAAATGAACTCCATTGAAAGTGACATTCCAAATTCAAATAACAAAACACAGGCTAGTCATCTACATTGTCGATTGTTGTAAAACTGGCTTGCGCAGCCGAAAAAATGTTACGTTGCCGCCGATACGCAACAACGATCACGAGCGATGCACCCACCTAACCCCAACACAAGAAACACAAGAACATCATTTTCCTTGACGCTGCACCTCACCAGCGCTTTTTCATGTCGTGCAACACAAGCTTTTGACAGCCAGCAAGGCTCGCTAGCGATTATAAAAAGCGACGAGGACAGCGTAACGGCAGCGATATATATATAAATTGGTGATAAATACTGCAGAAAAATCCGGATAAATTACAAAAATTATTCAAATCTACTATAGTTTACGACGTCACTTTGGAACCCAGGTATATGCGACAATTGAAAACAGTAAAATAACGAAAGAGGTCACTCGGCACAATTTTTGTATTGATCGATAAAACTGAAGGAGCATCGTGGGTCGAAAACGAAGTTACTTGGGTTGAATAAGTTGCGGTTTTGGTCTCCCCAAATCGAGAGGACGATACAGTGAAATCACGTCGGAAAATAACTTTAACGCGAACAAATGGTCAAGGTATGGCACCAGGAAAGACTTCATAAATATGAATTCACTCTAACAATACGTTAGGGTTGGATGATCAACATCAAAATGAATTATGTGATTTCATGTTATCGTTTTAAATTCAGAACAGCGCTTAATTTTAGCGTGGAATTGGGTTTGCTTGCCTTGTTGAATTTACATGAGATTTCTCATGAGTTATGCGGTTCTGGGACCTGCCATTGAGATATCTGTCACACTAAATATATATTGACCGTAATCCGTAAGACTAGGAAATTGGATCACGTCCCGTTTTAGACTATTACTATGAACAAGCCCCATAGGTTATTGATTATGACACGCATACGTGAAACGTTCGTACATTGTTCTGAATATACCTATAGCTCAGATATACCGCACACCAATCGTGAACAGGTCTGGTATAGGGACGTACCTGAACGACATTTCAAGGACATTAGACGTGGTGATGACGAGTGTCTGATTTGAAAGACGTTTCGATACCTTCCTGTCTTTTAATTGTATCGCAGTCCTGTGGTATTTTGAAACGATGAAATTATTTATAAACTGATACGTTTGTTTCATACACCTTGGTTTTACCGCGATATCGCCAACGCGATATTCGAAATCTTTAACCCGGCGGGCCAAATCAGCCGTTTTCCCGACAATACCTAACATGATCCGCAGTACAGTAAACACAGTAAATCACATCCAAAACAGACACAAATTGATGAATCATGAAAGAAATGACTTCAAATATGCTGCTAAAGTGAACAACGGTTTGTTGATTTCCAAAACGGGGAAAACTTGATCACGAAACACAATTCCCACGTTTGTATATTCTGGTAAGGACGCATGTTTCAATACATCGTTTTTGTTCGGACACATGCTCTCGCCATTACAAAGGGGAATTCGATACGCACGCTGCTCCGCATTAAATATCCGCGTGTGACTATAATTTACAACGCGGCTATTTTGTAAGAGTAGTGACCAATTGCCACTAATAAGAATTCATTGTAACCATATCTACTGTTGCTTTTCATTGTTCGCCCGATAGAATTACAATAGGTATCCCGGAAACGACCAGAAGGCTAAAACAGGGGGGAACGCTGTGGGAATCACAGTATTCTCAGAGACTGTGTGTGTTAGCAGCATACTGTATTGGCGATACAGCAATTCTGATGGACATACATGACAATTAGGAATTCCACAAGTTCACGATACCATCTTGAAAACCACGTAGGATTAAGACATAGAGGTATATGTGATACTAATCAGAAATGAAGTAACTGGCAACAACACCGGAACGACTTTGGTTTTGCGACGTTACACGTCATCTTTTGACCACGTTTTTTACTTACTAAGAGCAAAACAAGTATAATTTAACATTTTCGAATATTGGAAACTGTCGAACATGATATGTATATACCAGAGGGCGTGTATATGAACTTTCGCTAGTTCGTGTTGTAAGCATCAAAATAGCACCTTTCCATACACTGCTGCATGCTGAAATAATTGGATCGTGTCGGACTGGGAGGGTGTATTTGGTATTGAAGCGTGTAATTGAATTTAAACGCCGCTTGAAGGTAGTAGAATAAATAATGGAACATATTCTCTCATGTGCTGAAGAAATTACTCTGCATGTACATCAAGCTATCTATCGGATTCGAGCCGCCCGCGGTAACAGTGCCGCCTAGCGACCGTTCATTCGAAATGTTGATAACCTCCTGCTGATGCTGCGTCACGAACTGGTCGTGCATGTTTTCGTTGTAATGATGAGTTCCATTCAGTTCGTTCCGGTGGATGATCACGTCGCGCGCTCCGGGATGCAAGTCTTGCATTGTAGGTCCGATTCGTTCGTGAAGCATTTTGTGGATTTCCAGCTCTGAGGGCGAGTGAGATCCGGGGTTGGGAAGTGGAGGGTAAGCGGATTCCATGATAGAATGGGATAGACGTGGGTACTCGTCGTAAGGATTCTCCACATGATTGAAACCTGCAACAAGATTCATAGATGTATAACGATAGTCACGTCTGACGGACTTGAGGTTTCAAACAGGTGAAGATGTACGGTAAGATATTGAAGAAACGATATACTAAGTAAGTGTGTGCACTAGGGCTGTTCAAAATAAAACTTTTTCTTCAGATTTCACTGGCTATGTGATAAAATTGTTAGGTAGGTGAAAACAACGCTGCGCACCAACTTTGCCTCAATTCCAACCAACCTAGCAATTTTATCACATCGGCAGTGAAATCTGAAAAACAAGTTATTTTTTGAACAGTTCTAGTGCACACTGTACGACTGTACACAATGTACAATGTACGATGTACATGCTGTCATATTGTGTGAAATGTTACTCTTGTATCACCACAGCTCAAGGTGAGCTCGTAGTCTTCGCAAGGACAGGGCTGGACTTAAATTTATCTTCATATTGCCAAATATTTTCAACTCGTCTTGTCATAGTATGGCATTCGTTTGAAGTCTTGATATGGCAGAATGAAGAAACAAATGGTCTATTGGTTGGTTGGTTGGGTAATTGATTAATCGATTGAATGTCACGTCCTGTTGCTATATACAGAGAGTCACACTAACGGACATAACAAATTGATCCAAATTGGGAAATGTGGTGTTTTTGAAGGGGATAAAATCATAAACAATATACTCAACTCCACCTATTCACCAGGCTACTGATACATAACATAGACAGGTCTATATATTTAACAGTATTGGGTTTGATAATGTTAAATCATCTCTTCAGGTGTGATGTTTTAGCGCAACGTAACGTAAAGTAAATGCCGACCTACCATGGTGATACGTGGGTGAAAAAACTCTCTGTCCATTATCATCTTGAGTTGGAGTTGACTGGACGCTTCGTGGCGATTGATATTCTCCATAATACTGAGATTGATGAGGCGTAGGAGCTGAGGTATATGAACCAGGGCTGGAAGGGAGTTCATCTAAAACAAGGTGGAACGATCGGTATATGTCATAAGCGATGCATTAAAAACGGATTGGCGGTACTATTGCCTTCTATCAAACTGAAGCTAGTCAAATATTTTAATTGTACAAATTATTACAACGCGATACACATACTACGAATCCTAAATGTAGTATACATACAAGCACTAAAAACAAGGGCATATTACATTATGTTTGTATTTAGGAAAACTGTAATGTAATGACTGTGACTGCAGGTCTGCCCAGATTGTACTCCTGTGTATTGAAAGGGACTGCTGTAAATATTGAAGATGTCTTCATACTTTCCGAATCGGATTCAATATCCTTTTTCTTCTTTCGCCTAGTGCCGCCTTCTCCCTGCGTTTGTCGTCGAGCAATCTTTTTCATCTGAATGGGTGCCGCGTTAGGTTTTTACCCGCTACGTAACATAATTATCTCGGCAAACCTTAGCCCTTTGATTCTGAAACCAGACTTGAACGACTCTGGGGGTTAAACCAGTTTCATTCGCGAGGGTCTCGCGAACCTGTAATAGGATCGAGGTTTAGTGATGGCGATCGCTGTATGATCTCAGGTGTAGTAGGAAATCTCTGAGTATCTGGAATTCACCAGAAACTGAATCGCTATGTCTAAATCGTCAAATTTCCGGATCAAAAGAATTTACAGGGTTCCGAGTCACAAGTCAATTTTACGTTTGTAGTTTTGACTCGAGTCGAGTCAAGTCGAGTCCGTTTCACTTCTCCACCGAGTCAAATCCTAGTCCAATTAAGGGAGCACCGGTTCGAGTCTAGGTCATAGTCAGGACCGTAACTGCCAGACGCTAAACACCCCAATTGGGGAGGGTGTGAGCTCGAATGGGGCCCAAATATTTTATGAATGAACATAGATTATTCAATATCTTTTTGAAAATTTATGCAACTTTACACAAAAAATTTCGCGCCACGCGGGAATTCATGTTGTCAAATGTTTAATTGTCCAATGTCCATAGGCGCCCATAAATGGCTGGCGCCAAATGTTCCTGTCCTGACAATCTGAACCCCACAAGTCAAATGCCATCCAGCAGAGAAAAATCATTTGCCAGTGAAGAAATTCCAATTTGAAATCGTGTGCGTCTTTTAGTGTAGTGCGTTTGGACGATTTTAATAACATTTGACATAGCAGACAGGAGGTCACGAAATAACACCACGTAACGAAGTCATACCAACGGGCCCACCCGAATATGTATGATTATTATTTGCGGGCCCTACATTTTCAAGACAGCACTTCACTGGCTCACTCAACTGTACCGGTAAACCTGATTACGTTGGCGGAAAGAGGATTAAAAAGTTTAAATTATTATATATGCAATTCCCGAGAATATAGGCCAATTCAATAATGAATTATAGAAAATTTTCGCGCTTTGCGCGATTAGGCGATTTAGAGTGACTCGGTACAAACTCTCGCCCACAAGTAGCGGTAAATCCTGATGGGGTCGGGGGCCAGAATTTTGGTTTATCACCATNNNGNGGGNCCAAGACCAACGTTTTTTTTTTGGGGGGGGGGGGCTGACGAAGTGCTGTTACGGCCCTGCGTGTAGCCCAACGTTAGTTACCGCCGAATGCTTTGAGAATTGGGAAATCGATAAGTATTTAGATTTTCTGAATCAGTGTGACAGTCACATTCGATTACTATCAGTTATTATAAATTCTAAGCCACTCGCGATGAATTGCGTTATTAATGGTGAGGCATGGTCCGTCCGTGCCTTACCTCGCGTTTCGAGCTTTATTTTCAAACAATAAATACCAGTCTTTACAGAGAAAATACGGTGCACACGAGGAATCCCATGTAGTGAGTTCGAATTTGTGCTACCATGACGTCACAATTAGATTTTATGGCGTCACAAAATTTCAATTGTGACGTAACAGACGATTGGCATGTATGGCTCTTTGGGAGTTGAGATGGAAAAAATAGGGTCAATATGGCTCTTCGGACAATAAAGGTTCCCGACCACTGTTATAGAGGCTAATTAATTGCTTGTGTCGCAAGACTTTGAAGCAATATTTTTTTGTCACAAGACGAAGTAATTGAGACAGATTACCTCATTCTTGAAGGCAGACAACTTGAGACCATTGCAGAATGCTGTGAGACCCTGTTTCACTTCTGATTTGGTCGCGTTGTCTGTGATAAAGTCTTGTAAAGCCTTGATCTGTCCTTGACAAAGCCGGCAAATATTGTCATCTTGAACCGCGTTCGACCAAACTCCTGTTTTGCATTCGGATAAAACCCTGCATTTTTTCGCGGTGGAAATATCAGAACATCGGTTTTCTTCAGTGCAAGTACCTTGTGCCCGAGAAATCTGAGATTTTAAAAACTTCATTTTAGCGTCCAACTATTCCGTACGTATGCAGCTGATAATGGCAAATTGCAGCGATTGAATGCTGCATGTCACTCAGGGTCAAGTTTGAACTATATAATATTTAGATTCAACAATTGTGGTCAGCCGATATAGCCTTGAAGTTGGACTGCTAGAAAATTCCCAACTTTTCCAATTAAATCAGAATTATAATTCTAGCTGCACAGTTTTCTCTAAATCAGATCATAATTAGACTTTCTTTTGAAATTGAAATTGAATTAAATTAGTCGAATTTGTCAGAAATACATCAAAAATCAATTGAAATTAGAGCCTGGAAACATTTCACTAATTAAATTTGAATTAGATTATCGGTGCTTCCCTCCAATCAGTCTAATTAGACAAGAAGAATTATCTAGTCCAAGTATGCTGCAAAGTCTGAGCCTCGAGGCACATGTCTCAGACAGTTGACCCGTAATTATAACGCGCGTACGCGGCCCATTCTCCTGAAAAGTGGCAGAAAAATTTCCAAATTTTGATCAAACTGAAAAAAACACAACAGACACAATTTCTCATTTCTCGAACATTTCAACCACGCACAATGAAATGACCTCAAATTTTCATAAATTTGTCAGGCTCCGACGTCAGGTCATGTAGGGTAAACACCACGCTAACACGATAAAAAGACATCATTACTTCAGCCATGATATCCCATCTGATTTACAGTTGATATCATATCAATTTCATATTTTATTGCATCTATGTCAAATCACCCAAAACGATAAGATTCGGTCTCCATCAAGTTTCAGATTCTTCTGAAATTTCGCTTTAAACATTGTATGGTAGGCTGTATCTTGGTAAACGTCAATTTATTCTGCATGAATTACTTTACATCCTCGGTAGTTTACAAGTTATCGCATGATAAAAACAGTCTCCTATTGCTCATTAAACCGTGAAATTGAAGGGCTTTTTAAAGCAGATTAGAAAAGGTCTCAAGATGAGCTTTTCAACCTTAGAAAGTCGATCACTTTGTTATGTTGTATGAATTGATCTATTCTATCATGCGAGAGACAATTGATGGTTCTTGGAGAACGGCCCCAGCAAGTTAAACTAAAGTTTTAAGGTAACCCAAGTGTTTCAGCAATAGGCCTACTGTGTTTAATATGTTATGTGTTCAAAATCAGCCGTGTTGTACCTTTGCATGTGTTTAATTGGTGTTCTATAAAATTGAGCTAACCATTCTGGAGTCTCACCTGCTTGGACGCAGCACATATCTTCATCTTTTTACACAGAGCATCGGGATCCTGCAATACCAGACAATGGAGTCAATTTGCTTCGACTAGCACAAAACTGCCAAGTCATACCGTCATGGCTATCAAATCGTCGTAGATCTCGTCAAAATGTTCGCTGACCATCGATTGACACTGTAAATCAGGACATTGGTGGGTTAAAATATCAGTAAGTACAACCACTGATGACATATTCGTACAGACACACCACATAGCTGCAACAAGACATCGGTAGGTGTGAGAAAAACATATGACGGGACTCAATAATGGCTTGTTTTTTCAAATGCGTAAAATGACTCGATTCAAACCAAGTCATATGACTCGAGACTAGGACGGCTAAGACCAACATTTCTTTGTAACTTCGAAGAATAATAAAGTCACCACATTAATGGTGTTTCGTCTCTCAGCCCTGACACTTGGAAAATAGGCCCAGAAACTGTTAAGACATAGGAAAATTACGATATTACCAATGCGAGCCATTCTATATCAGTCGAGCAGAGTTGAAAAAAGTGGGTTGAACTGGATTGAACTCAAAACTGAACAGTGAACACAATAACTTGGACTCCAGTCACAACACTATGACTAAGACTTGATCGTCCACTCACTTACTTGGACTCGGTGGTGAATTGAAAACGACTCGACTTGACTCGAGTCAATACTATAAAAGTGAGATGATTGACTAACAACTCTGAACCCTGTGACTTGGTTACAACCCTTGATGATATATCTCATTAATGGTTCGAATACAATATGTAATTCAGTGCAAAGCTCCAGTTACAAAGATTAAAAGTTGCTTAGGTCCGACATACCATCATGAAATAATTTACAATCATACAAATGTAATACGGTGTAACTTTGTCAAAATCCGGTAAAGTGGTATGCTATTCGCAAAAGCAATGCATATTTATTGTTCAGTTAGTCACAGTTAGTGGGAGACTTGCCATTTTTATTTTTTGCCTGTTCTTGAAATGAAGGTTCTAATGTGGGTAAGGTTCGCATTCAAACCGCGGTCTGCCATTTGAATAGCATTTGATGTAATTCATAATGTAAAGTTGCAGAACCCAGAATGGAGCAAATGACAATGTCCACCTCTTGCCGGAACGCAGACAGCTTGATGTCGTCGCAAAATTGCTCAAATTTAGTCTCGACCGCCTGTTTCGTAGGTGCGCTTTTCATCCAATCCTGAAAAGCCTTCATCTGTCCTTTGCAAAACTTGCATCCAGCGCTGTCGTCCTCGGAATCATAAGACATGACAACACTCTAAAATAGATTACGTTAAGGCCATAAAATCTCATGAAAGCGATCAAAGTAATTGAGTATCCAAAATGATTAATCACTACCGGTAATGTGTACTCTGAGATTTATTACCTCTTTCAATCCTGTGACATTATCTGCCATCAG
Organism: Botryllus schlosseri; assembly: GCA_000444245.1. Lineage (NCBI taxonomy): Eukaryota > Metazoa > Chordata > Ascidiacea > Stolidobranchia > Styelidae > Botryllus > Botryllus schlosseri. Next base: position 9,911 of record ATSW01009673.1, read on the forward strand.
GCGCACAAAACACATTTCCATCTGATACATGTGATAAGCAAAAGGCGTTGCTGTCATAGAGACATGTCACACGCAATAATCAAAGATCGTATTGATTGATACTACGTGTCAAAGAGCACACACTGTAGGTATGGATCGATCAATCATTTTACGGAGGAAATTATATGAATATACTAGAACAATCCATACCAAAAATGCATCTGCAAATGCGTTTACATCATCCTCATTGCGACAGAGAAAGAGAGATCGACACACAACAGAAGAGTTCTGGAAAAACACAAACGGAATATTCAAAGGTTAGGTATCCAAGTGTTGAAGTATAAGATATGGAATACTACACTTACCAAGTGGCTCATGATATCGTGATAGATTCTTTCGAAGTTATGAAGCACTGTCGTCTGACACTGAATAATGAAGATCATATAAATATAATACAATAAGTCATTATTATATCCAGATTTCAACAAAGGAACTTACACGTATTGAAGATATGAACATTCAATTTCCACATTTAATATTCTATTCTGTGAATAAGGACCATACTCATCAACAAGCTCATATTTGAGATAAAACAACGATAGGACCTTGAACCTTGTGTATACATCAATCCATCTTGCCACTTAACTGTACAAGACAGTATAAACATGGAGACCAATTAAAGCCAATGGATGGTTATTTACAGCACCATATGGAATTCAGTCTTAACGTAGGAATGATTGTACAACCACATAATAGCATATTACGGAACAGCAACTACAGAAACAGAACAAATCAGGCTCATAAATGCCATCTTGATCATTATCAACAACAATTCAAAACCTATGTCTTTTAAAATGAATTTGAAATCAAATTCAATGCTGCTTTCCAAAATTAGTTAGCAGCCTTCATCAATGGAACTCTCTATTCCTTAATCCCGCATGGAATAACATAGAAATCACTTGAAAACTAAATGATACTACGTTTCTAAACAGCAACAACCAAAACCAATCGAGTTCCACCTTGATCTTTATCAATAACAAATCAAAACTTATGTTCTTCAGAATCAATTTATATCCTGTTTTCAAAAATAAGTTAGTAGAATTCGTCAATGGATTATTCCTCTCCTTACTAATGCAATATCTAGATTTCAATCAAGCTGCTACCTTGAATTTTAAACTTTGCCACGGTATAAGTTTGCATATGATAAGTAATTCGCCTTCGACATGCTCTCTCGTGGTGTTGGAGTCGAGAAAATCACGCAGTTTATCCACGTCGTCCATGCAGCGCTGGCACAAATCGTTTTCCCGCACCGGAGCGTTCCAAACGACGTACTGGCAATAATTGAGGGTGTTGCACTGCGCGGCTGATGCATAATCCAGACAAGCGTGCTGGCCGTCGAGTTCGCATGAAGATGGGGGCTTCAACTGAAATGGTAGTGATTTTAGCATTCATAATATGTCTCATGTGCAGATGGAAAAATACAGTCCAGCAGGGATAGAAGTGAACATGAATGACATGGAAAGTTCAAATTTGCACCTTTAAGGCGATCACAAAGCCCCAACCCTAGGTCCGAAAACAACCCTTACCCACACCCTATTTCCATACTAACCATAACCTGACCCTAACCAGAGGTGGTCATGGTCAGTAACGAAGGCTCTGCCCACTTGCACTAGTTATTCAAATGGTAACGTCTCCCAGAATACTTGATGCAAAACTACTTCCTTTTTACACTTTGACTTTGGTAAAGTAGAACCACGATTTAGCTCATACATAAACGATAAACGGTAACCCTAACCTAATCCGGAATCTAACCATGTTGCCAGTTTTAACCCGCAAGCTCTATAGGGTCCATCAAACCACTAGGTGTCGCCAGACTTTAGGTGGTAACCGCCGTTGTTACGTACGCGGTTGCCGTTATCAGAAACCTGTAGGTTACTTTCTCGATTGTGTAAGGGTATTTTATACGGAAATAATGGCTACAACATATCTACGTTGACCGTGAGCTCGCTATAAAATGAACTTAAACTTCGATAACTTCTGGTGTTGAGCTGGTAGCCGACATTTAACTGACAATTTCACATTCTCACCTAGTTATCAAATCGGCCTTATTTCCTTCCGTAGAAGCTTTCCGAAGTTTTAGTTCATTTTATAGCGAGCTCACGGTCCCCGTAGAATATGTTGTAGCCATTTTTTCCATATAAAATACCCTTACACAATCGAGAAAGTAATCTACAGGTTTCTGAATACGGCAACCGCATACGTAACAAAGGCGGTTACCACCTAAAGTCTGGCGACACCTAGTGGTTTGATGGACCCTATTGTT
>ATSW01009674.1:0-14592 GCA_000444245.1 Botryllus schlosseri
GTCTCAGTCCAAAGCCCTGCTGATAACCCTGTCTGGCAAAACGAGAGTGAAGCTATAAAAAGAAAGACCCACACAGCACTGTTGCGTCACAAGGCCAAACTCGATCACAATCCAAATTTCAAGGTTGATTTTGGGGGTTCCAGGTCCACGAGCAGAACAAAATTTATGTTTCCCTAATCAGTAGAGCAGCGGCTTTCCATTGATACCAGTTTTATCGAATTTATCACTCGGTAAGCTGATCAAAAATGGCCGTAAACTTGCCTTTGGTCAAATGGAAAGTATGTCGTAACCCAAATGCAGTGAGCCGTTCAGTCTCGTTGTGCCCACACCATATAGGACACTATGGCTCAAACTTTTTGCTATTCACATCCGTACGGACAGTCGTAGTGGGTGCCCCATCCTATAGGGAAGCCAAATATACATGTTAAAATTCGGTACTGGGTGGAGGGGGGATAGACTTCGCACGGCGGACAGCCCTTGTGGTGTTCTGTGCCATCACTGTCATCTTGTGAAATTGCTGCGCACTAAATTTTCTAATTTCAGAAGCAGAACGGCGCCGTGGGCTTACTACACGCACGGCAATCGCGTGTATTAGTGCTGTAGGCCTATAGTATGCATTTGCATGCATAACAGATGGTATTAGCTGAGCTGAGCTGAGAATCTAATAGAACTCATTATTGTGACGTCACACGTCTCGGTCACTAGTCGTACGTCGACGTCGATCTTAGCAAGTGGAATTGATGGGCGGTAGGCTCAAGATATGAGCTGTACGTGTACGTGAACGCTGTACATTCTTTGGGAAGAATAGCCTACATATACAATATGTATGAGGTGTATCGGCAGTCCGATAAGTCAACATAGGCGCCTGTTACTTTATCTTTGGAAAACACAGAGCCAAGATAATTCGAAATAGCAGTCTGCATTAGATACCGGTAGCTACGGTAGTTCATGCCGTTCATGATTATCAAGATATGGGTAATCTTATTGCTGGCGACCAGCGCGCAAAATTTACCAAGCTTGTCTCCAATCGGAAGCTAATTTCGCACTGACTCCGAAAATATAAATAAAAATCTGGTCCGAACACTATGGATCGCCAGGAAATTGGTACAGTGCGGTACGCCGGTACGGTGGTAGGGCAGTGTGATTTTTAGCATTCTTACCACAAAGTTATTACACACTATAGTTCGGTATTATGAAAGATCTGATAAAGCCCTGGTGAAATGATTGCACCATAATTTTGTACCTTTATCGTACCATGCAATGCACCTTGGGGTGGACCGAGATCACTTATGATGCGTACGTTCCCCCAATGTCTTTCCTTTATACCTTGCCACAGTCAGTAAGGTACAGGACTATAACTAGGGTGGATGTAAATTTGTTAGGGGCGAACTGTGATGACACAGATCCATTGCTACTGAGTGACCATATGTGACATTGGAAACCTGGAGTGAGTTTCATCTCATGTTTTCTTCACTGCAATAGCATTTTTAAGACTACCGGCATGGCAGTAGCAACGCAGCTTGGTTCCCAAATCTGAAGTTAGAAGTATGAAAAAGTACCATACAGTATGAGGAGAGAGATCAGTTATTTAGATCTGCACCATTGAAGTGATTTGATAATAAAGATGTGATAGAACCTTTAGGTAAGGTTATCAGGTCAGCAGTCACCACCCTTTATTTTCTCATACAGTCTATCCCAAAATGCTTGGCGCTTAGCGCGGAATCCACGGATACCAGTTTTATGTTCTAGTATTTGATCTGACCCAGCCGGGAGTACCATAATTTTGTATAATACTCCTTGGCCAAATCCAGTCGTACTGTACCAAATATCACACAGTACCAATTCCCTGTGGATTCACTACATACGGTATGGTCCCGTCAGGTTAGAGATCTGTAGTACGGTACAGGTATCCATGATTCTACGGTACCCAGGCAAAATATGGGCTATTGAATTACCCATCATTCTTTTATTTTCTGTAATCTAATTGCAATCAAGTTGCAAATTCATTGTTTTATTTTTCGTTATCTAAAACAATATCTTACTGTAGGACTCGTGTGTTGGCAAAGTGATTTCAACTCATTATGACCTTTCACTATACTGTGATCTTGTGGTGTTTTGAACTGATAAAAATGTTAATGACTGAATGATTGATTGAATGAAACTATGTTACATTGTTATGTAGTATTGATTTATCGATAGTATTGCCTCAAACATTATACTGTGAGCAAAAGGAATGAGTTATTAGATTCAAACTGCGAAAAGTAAGTATATATTATGTACAGTTCAGTATTTATAAGTGGGAAGAGAACCAAACGTTTGTTTTATCAGATGCCAAGACAAACCTACCATGACTTTTTCATGTTATGCATGCTTGCATGCCGATTTTATTCAAGTGAGTACTGGTAGTAGATTATGGTTTGACATTGCAGGGTGTTATCAACTCAATGGTTTCAGTTCAAAACCGTGAACACTATATACCAGTGGTTCTCAACCTTTATTTAGACACGGCCCCCTTTATGATAGTGAAAAATCTCGCGCCCCCTTATCATCATATCACAAAATCCAACCGGGATGCTAGCAACCACAAGAGATTGTTTGATGGCATGGAAGGTTATGACTGTTGATTAGAGAATTCAAAAATATGAAATTTGGTCTATATACAGAGAAACACGCATGAATTGGAGGTAAATTGCGCATAGCGCGAAAAAATTTCAGTTGACCGCTTCTTCGCGCCCCCTTCAGATGCTTTCATGCCCCCCAGGTTGAGAACCACTGCCATAGACCGTTATATACACTTATTCAATGAATGTTCAGTATTGACTGATAAAATATCCTTTTAAAAGATATTTCACACATTTAGGCTAATATGTTATAAGCATATCTTTTACCTCCTATTGACCATTTCAGGTGATGGCGCTATGTTCAGTTATATTGCCACATGTTCAGGGATTCCGAGTGGTAATGATCCGCATGCCGGTGGGCGGTACAATTGTGACAGAAAAACATCCCTTGCCTCTCGTTGTAGTTATTTTTGTAATGTGGGTTCGTATAACGCTAATGCAGATGCATATAAGGAATGTCATGCAGTGTTTGACTTGGAATCAGACAAGGTCGCCGATGCCGTCTGGTATGGCATTGACGGTTATTGCACTCGTAAGTTCAACAAAATCAATAACTTACAATATGCCATATCATTATATCATCTTTGAATTCCAGCTTTATCATGCTGGGAAATAACCGGTCTGTCATCAACTACATCAACATGTGATAGAAGGCCGTCAAAAAATCGATTTGGCAATGAAGTAGGCTACCCAATTAGTACAGTCTGCGCAGCCCCATGTCCATTTAACCGCGGGATAAGCAACGAATTCAAGTGTACCTGGTCAGGCGGTTATGAAAGCGATCCTATTTTGGGAGAAAGGGCGACATGGGTTTCTACAGCCAAGAATTGTTTTCGTAAGATGTTTTGTTGATTTGTATTTTCATTTTGTTAATTTTTTTTATTTTCTCTGTAATATGCGACTGGAATTGTTGTGATGTAAGAGAGGGTGGGGAGTTATTCCTCATTTTACCATTTCTTTTGTTAATTCAAAAATAAATGCACCATTAGCGTGTTGATCAATCGCTAATAAAAATAGAGCCACATTTGGTTGCAGACTGAGCACTCCTAATGTAGTAATCTAAATCTGTAGAAAAGGCCTTCATTACAAGCATTTGGGTACGATAGTGTCAATGTCTATTCCAGGGGTTCTCAACTTCCCTCGTATAACGGGCCGCATTTTCACACTAAAAGACGCTGCGGGCCGCAGAACATTATCACCGTGTATTTGTGGGCTACTATTAAATTTAGGCCTATTTATCAGTCTTATTCGGGCATTTAGTACATTTTTATGCATTCTAAAGCATTAATGGAGAGCGTTCGTAAGTTTGCAGTTGCTGTTTTTGTGAGAATATCGATCTTCAAGTGGCGCAAGTAAATCCCTTCATGGAGCGTACATTCCATCCGTTGCCATGTCGGTAGAGTATATGCACCTATCAAACCCTTCCTCCACCAGAGAACCGAACTCTCTGTTTCAATGCGTGAGCGAGCAAGTATAAAATTACGGTGACTTTTTCGTTACTGAGGTCATTATCACTTTGAGCTCTCAGTGATATGAGAAGAATTGAGACGTTAGGGGTCATTTCTGAGCAAATCAATCAACTCTTCTCCTTTACCTCCATGGCTGGAGCCCTACACCAATAGTTACAGAAGTCAGCGTTTTCAAATTTATGTCCTGGTCCCCTTCCTACGTTTGCCCCGTCAGCATTTCCTCTGGGAATATGCCCATGCCCACTCTGATAAAAAGCACCTGGATAATTAGCTATGCAATGTGTGTGAACTGTGTGCATCGATGGATAGGTCCAATGCTAGGCTAAAGTAGTCTACGTGGCAACGTGTTACAGAACATGCGATAAAAGATCGACAGAGATCGCTGTTACTCTTCTGGTGACTGTTGAATCAGACAACTGTAGCTTCGAAATTTGTCAGGTGATGTAGGACTTGGTGCTAAGTTCCGGAAACAGCGAATATTCGAACAGTACGTTAAAGTTTTATTGAAGTCATGCCTTCTCTAGCAGATTCTTGGGTTTAGCGATATTCCAAGCAATTTTGAACAATGCGTCTGTCACGTCGTCGGAAATTTTAAAAATGATTCGAAATATGGATTGCTGGGCTTGAAACCAAGCTAGCAACGTGTGATATGTATAACTCCAGATGAAACTATCGTGTTATCATTTCAAGCTTCTAGGCTTTGTTACAACAACTGTTCTTCGACAAATGTGACACATCGGTCTTCCATAACAATACGCGGCCAGTAGTGATTATATTGAAAGATGTCGCGGGCCGCAAAAGAATCGTCTGCGGGCCGCATGCGGCCCGCGGGCCGCGGGTTGAGAACCCCTGGTCTATTCACTGATAATGTGCAGGCTAATCCTCTAACCCTAACGAGGTGGGGCCATATTTTGCAGAATCGACCTTCACTTTTGAAATTATCACCGTGACCCCACCAAGACTTGAATCTGGGCCGTTCCAGTTTAAAAGTGGGCGGATTATAGACCTCTACTGATTCCACCCTTGATCGGCATCCCATGACCTGTCTAAGGTTTTTGAATAAGTTTAAATAAACAAACTTTTCCCCCCAAAAATCTCTCTCTTTCCCAATTTTTAGAGCTGACCCTTAGGATGGCGCCAGAGAGAGAAATATGATGCTTCAGTGCGAGCCACTGTTGCCAGGTTTCAAACAAACCGTCAACCATGGTTGTAAACCGCGCGGTTCGTCAGATATCGAAAAATGGAAAATACATATAGAATTTAGAAATGGGCGTGGTTAATGAGGGGTCATCAAGGTCAAGTTTATGATCAAGACTCCATCGGACCCCAACCGTTCGGTTTATGGCATAAAACAACGCGATATGCTTTCTTTCGTCATATCCAACCATTTGCAGGCATAGTAAACNTGTTTNTGACTCATATGCCGNCTGAATTTGCACTTGAACTTGACCTAGATCTTAAAAATCACTGAAGCATGACCAAAATGAACAAATCTCCTTCCGAAAACTCTTCAGAAATTGTTTTGATGTTGTGAACTGTGAACATTTACACAGAATACGGTACATGTCGACTTCCGATGTTCTGGCAGATATTCCAACAATATTTCCCACTCTGAAAATATCTGGAAATTTTAGGTGAAAACCATATTTTCATATAATTTTTTTATTTTTTTTTATGTTTACAAACCAAAATTTTTGCGTAAGGTACCAAATGTATCGGAAAAGTCTCAGCTTTTCAAAAAACGTAGTACCTGATGTCTATGGCGTGTCAACATGGAGAGATTGGTGTCGGAGACATGCCATATCATATATATGATACACCCACTTCGTAAGGGTTAAATGCCATCTCGTGTTGCTTGATCTACTCAATTTTCAGCTTCTCCTTGCCCGGATCCTAATTTCATCGATCCCCATGCAACCTTTTCTTGCACCGATGAATATAACATTGGTTCGTACTGCGAAGTTACCTGCAACAGTGGTTTTAAGAGACTTGCATCGGAATTGATCATGTGTTCATATCAATATGACGGAGCTGCTGACTGGTCCCCCCCAATCATTGCATGTGTATGTAAGTGTCATTTTGCCTTTTGTGTTAAAAAGAGCATCTTTTACATTGATAATTTTAATTTTAATTTGTAAGTATATGTTGCAGATATTAACGTTCAATTATTCTCATGGAAATCTTAGCAAGTGTATGTGCACATTGCTCATGTTGTGCATGACATTTGAACTTTCTATGGTAGGTCTATGATTCATATAGACATGGACATAAATCAGCCAGGCAGCTGCTGATTAAGCTTTTTATAGAATATCAATTGATATCAACTGATATTCTACAGCCTCATCAGTAACTGCCTGAGTTCTGCATGAATTACTATATGATTTTACTGAATAACATCAAAGTTACGAGGTGTGGGGAATCAAAAATTTTTCTGTGCGACTCCACTTCCAACTCTTGCCAGATTCCACATCACTACTGCGACTACCACTCTCTGGCTCCAGTACTTTCGTAGATGCTTAGTCCATGACTATATCATAGTATTGGGTTGTCAATGCCATCTAATTACCAAAAGAAATACGTTCCTACATTATAGTTTCTGTCAAGACTGCAACTTATGAAATTGTCTGTACCATTGTTCATGATCATGATCATCATGAACTAAAATTTCATTGCAGCTGGCATAGGTACATGTGACTTCCACAAAAGTTCTGGAAAGACACAGTACATATATTCAAATTTGAACTATGTGGGATCTGTGCTCTCAGTTTCCTGCTCCTCTGGTTATACTGTTCACGGACCGCGTAATCTAACATGCAGTGAAAATGGCGGGAAATTTGTGTGGCGTGACAATGCTAACTTCTATAAAGACGACACTGTTGGAACATGCGTCCGTGAGTTGGCTACCTTGTTCACCATTTACTGATAATTATGGTATCTTCAGAAACCATTCTATGTTGTTAGCCTGATTCAAAGTTGCATAGGATAGTACATCTATGAAGTTTGCGGCATAGTAGAATGGTAGATTCGTATTCGTGCATTGTATATGACAATGGACATATTACGAAGCCTGTTTTGTCATGCAAAAATGCTGTGAAAAGCAGCAATTTACTATAGGCCTATAGTTGAAGTCGCTTACTTTCATACAGCCGCGAAATGTCCCAGTCTGGAATCATTCAAGCATGGGGTGAAGGATGCCTGCAGCGGTAGTGATTTTGATGACGGAATTGGCAGCCTTTGTGCATTTGATTGTCCCTCTGGTTATTTCGGCAGAAGGGATATAATGTTGCTATGTATATACAGCCCGAGTAATTCGAGCTTTGGTGGTCGGTGGTCACTCGTAAAAGATNAATGTGCTAGTGGGTTGAAGTTGTTATATCATTCCCTCGAGCATCACAACCTTACAGGTTCCCTTCTTCCATTTAGTACTATCTTGTCCTTTATTTCGATTGCCGACTTCAAAAATAAGGACAGCAAGATGTGAAGGAAGTAGATTTCGTCACAGATGTCATGTAACATGTGACGNTGGATACGAAGTTGATGATGACACACATTATATTACTTGCACGGNCACTAAAATGAGTACGGCATGGAGTGGATCTATGCCTAATTGCATTACGGGTGAAGATTTCCATATCTNNTNNGATTTCACAATGTAATCAGCTGATTAATACAGCCAAAGTTCCTGCTCCATATACAACAAGGAGTGCCATCCTCCGTGACGTACATCTGGATAAAACATATCTGATTTTCAAGGATCTTTTGACATGGGGACAGGCTGAAGAATATTGTGAAGGTCAGAGATTTAATTCATTCTGTGAAAAATTTTTACTGATAGTTAGTAATATGCAGGGTTGTAATGACTCGAGTCAGGACTCGACTCAAGTCCGACTCTAGTCCTGATTTTATGATGATTTGTCTTGAATCGAGTCATTTTCTCAAAATACGGAAATGACTCGACTCGAGTCATTCTGCGTATTGACTCGACTTGGACTCAAGTCATTGCACATGACTCGAACCAATTCATATGACTCGAGACTCAGACGGCCAGTACCGACATCTCATTGTAATTTCGAAGAATAGTAAAGTAACCACACTATTGNTACTANTACTTGAATATGCGACCAGAAACTGCTAAAAGTGAGGAAAATTTGTATATTATAAATGCTAACCACTCGATATCACTAAACAGTTATAAAAAGTGGGTTTAGCAAGACTTTAACTGGAAACTGAGCAGTGAACACAATGACTTGGACTCGGACTCATAGTCATAATACCATGACTTGGACTCGACCCTCTGATNGCTGACTTGGACTCCGACTTGACTCGGTGGTGAATTAAAAGTGACTTAACTTGACTCGAGTCAAAACCATAAAAGTCAGATTGACTTGTGACTCATAGCCTTGTGACTTGGTTACAACCGTGGGAATATGAGTATGCTTGAGGCTATGANGGGGTAACACCATAGTAACTTTTAGTCCAGCTCCAAATATTTCATATATTTCATCTTACAGTCATTTATGGGACATTGGCAATGCCTAAATCCTCAGCGATTCATGAATGGCTTGTCAGCAAAATGTCAACAGTTATGTCTGATCTCAATTCTGCGCAAGGTATAGAAGCTACNNACCAATGACATTGCATATCTCTCCTCTTTGTACNTCTTGTATCAGGTACTTGGATTGGAATGAATGACAGTGGAACTGAGGGTCGTTGGGAATTCGTGGATTCAACATTAGTTAACAAACCATTTTCCATCAGTTAGTGTTGAAAATTGAGAATTTTATTTTCTTCCAGCTCGGTAGACGTCTATAATTATCCTCACCTAGATTTTACAATTGGGGGTAAACTCAGAATGTACTCCTACAACATAACTTATCAACGGAAGAACTATCTTCTATGGGCCTACACGGAATTCTGCACATACCTGGAATGTAAGGCTCATTGTAATGCGATGTCTGGTACACTGCCGCGTGTTGAATCCAAGGAAATCAATGATCTATTAACAAACAAGACTAAGGTATGTGCTTCTTTCAGGGCCGGATCCTATTCTTCGCAAATTAAATTACATCTATTCGATCAAAATAAGGACTTCAAGTAGAAGAAGAAAATTACATGTTGGAAGTATATCTGGATAGGCCTGAGTAACTTTTAAAAGGACTTGAGGGTACACAATACAAGTAGTGATGGTTATGCAGTGTATCAATACATTTGTGGTTGTGAGGATTTCACTCATAAAATTGCTTCTAATAGTAACCATACAATCAGAGAAACCTACTATATTAATGACCAGTCACTAGGGCTGGACACAATGATTCGAGTTGCCTAGTAGAAGACACATTGCCACAAAGTGCAATCAAATGGGTGTTTTTGAAAAAGTACCGAACTAGAACTAAAACTAGCATTATTTTGTTTATGATCATATACAAGGTACACATTTGCACTTTCTACATCATCGTACTGTTATGACGTCACAGTGAGTGATACTCGATTCAACCTGAAGACAGGGTTGTCATGACTNGACTCGAGTCACGATTTTCTGATGANTCCACNTGACTTGATATTTGAGAAAATGACTTAACTCGACTTGAGTCAATCTGTGTACNGACTCNACTTGGACTCGAGTCGTTGCGCATGACTAGAACCAAGTCATATGAATCGAGACTCAGACGGCCAAGACCGACATTTCATTGTAATTCCGAATAGTAAAGTAACCACACTATTGGGATTTCGTCTATTGGTACTGGTACTTGAAAATGCGACCAGAAACTGCTAAAAGGGGAGGACAATTAGTATATTATAAATGCGAACTATTGGATACCTCCAAACAGAGTTATAAAAGGTGGGTTTAACAAGACTTTAACTGGAAACTGAGCAGTGAACACGATGACTTGGACTCANACTCGAGTCATATTACCATGAACTGGACTCGACCCGCTGCTCACTGATTNGGACTCTGTAGTGAATTGAAAATGACACGAATTGACTCGAGTCAAAACTATAAAAGTGAGATTGACTTGAGACTCGTAGCCTTTTAACTTGGTTACAACCCTGCTTGAAGCCAAATTATTGATTTGCCCAGATCTTCAAATGACCAAAAGTGGTTATTTTATTTTCGACCTCTGAACATAATGNTATGTGTTGTGATTTGATAAAAATTTCTGGTATCTAATNGTTTACGGCATCAATTTTCGAATTTTATCCCATCATACATATTCTACCTCTCTAAATAGGAGATGATCNACGATTATGAAAAAAACAATTATTACTTGAATAAACCGTATCATCACGACAAATTCTACATGGATGTTCAAGCGATCAGTAAAGCGGATTTCGTCCGAGGCGATTTAATGAGGCTTTACATGTATTCGTCGTGGTATTCTGCCAATGGCGAGTCATCTGTAAAGAGATTGGGTCATGCCNGTATGAGCATTTTCTATAAACTTTGTGTCGAGGGCCCTCAAGCTGTATTTTACAATAGATTATGAAAATTGGGAACGAGCCGACACAGAGCCTAACGGGTATGACAATGGAGAACGGTGTGTTACTTTGAATAAGGAGGGAAAGTGGACCGACAGCCTCTGCGACCTAAAACTACCGCTAATTTGCGAAAGTACGTTTCTAGTTCAGAGTCTCCTGGAATGTGTCCTTCATCATTCCATGTACCGGTACATTAGACAAGTGCTTGTCAACCTTTTTTGTCGGAATGGTAAACTCTTGAAAGTTATACNCTATATAGCCCAGACCAGGAGTAATGCTTNAAAATTATCCCGAGTGTCCTGATTTGGAAGCTGTTGACGAAGAAGTTTAACACAGTGATAATCTCTCGACCTGACTGACATCATTCGTTTATTTCATGTTNAGACAATTTATCGAATGCTTATTGGTTATGCGTTTATAGTTGCCGACNNACCATTTGAGAGATGGCGATCGAGTGGCAGTGCAGAGCAGGAACCAAACGACATGCTAGGCATTGAAGATTGTGGTGGCATTGTTAATTCTGATGGGATGTGGAATGATTTTAAATGCGATCGTAAACTACCTTTCATTTGCGAAATTGGTGAGTATTCAATCCATGACAGAGCAAGGGAATATATTTCTGCGGAATCGCTATGTTTCTATCAACTTGTGCAAATTCTCTNNCTNTATATATATCTACATCTTATCCAGAGGTGGTCTGTAACTAAGTNCTGCTTTTCGGANCNCCCAATTAGGTTTTTCCTACATGTATTACTTACTNGAGTGTAATAATTTTGTACTACTTTCTACTGCTACATAACCAGTTTTAGGCAAAAGTAGCCCTAGAAAATACTTACATTTTACTAACTTGGAAATTGACACTTCTACTCGTACTTGAGTAGAAACTTGGAACATTTCTTCTGCTTTTACTACTTGAGTACCAACAATGACTATTTTGACCACCTGTAATCCTATTTTTATTTCACCGTTCTCATTCTTAGCTGATATTGAGTGTCCAAGGATTCCTGTAGAGACACTCTCGCCTCAAACCTCATTTCATTGTGGAATCTCTAACGACACTGGGAAGCCGCGGTGTGAATTTTCCTGTGCTACTGGATATAAACTGTCTATTGNTGGGGCTGGCACAATTGATTGTATCGACATTAGTGGGGGTCGGNAGGGAGAGTGGTTCCCTGGGATTCCGACTTGCGTGGTAGATCCAGGCAAGTATCCAAGTCAGTTAAAACTCGGTTGATTTTGAATCGATGTTTCTTTTGGGCAGGATTAAAATGTTCAGACGATCACCTAGCTCCACTGCTNCCGGGCGCTAGTCTGACGTGTACATCAGCAAATAACCTCAACTCCGTATGCACTATTACTTGCCCCTCCGATACAATACTTAAATACCGGAGAGACACTGCGACTTGTAAAGTAACCGATTGTTTTGGGAATGTTGGATGGAGCGCCCCATTTCCAGAATGCCTATGTATGTTTTTGGATATATGGANTTCCGTNTAACACCTGCTGAATAGATGGTCAGTGTCAGAGTGCTTTACCGAGCACATTTATTGGCACTTTTTGCNCTACCTTTGTGACTTTGATTGTAGGTTTCAGTTTCAAAGCCAGAAATGNCTGCTTGTTCGATTATATCAACTAGATAGTATTATATGAATTGGGTCTGCAATGATATTTCGAGTGACCCTATTTCCATNACTTGTCACAACTGCAACAAAATAGTATCGATTGACTTGGTGTTGTGGCTGCTTTGACCATACTACATTTCATATTATGAATATTTCAGCCATTTCCAGGTGTTGTTCAGTTGATAATCCCAGCCAATTGATTTCTTAACAGCTCTGCCACCAGAATGCTCTGGTAGTACACCTCGTCGATTGAATTGCTTGCATATAGCGTGGGTTAATAGCGGGTGTGAACTCGTCGGTNCAGCAGCTCCTCAAAAGATATATCATACCAGTTCCGGCNCATATTTNAAGTGGCTTACTCACCAGTGAGTTGTTCTGATTCACTGAATATTTGAGCTTTATGAAAGAGTTNGATTCATTTACATTCTTAGCANACATTCCTTATATGTATCCTCTTCAATTCTTGCATTACGATGCGTCAGAGTATGAGCCTGTGTTGGAAGTAGGGCTGATGAGTTGTGTTTATGCCAAAACGCTCACACGACTCAAAATTTCCATACAGTTAAACAGCGTGGAATCTGATAATTTTGTAATCGTGATCTTGAGATCTTAACATCACAGATATTTCACAATCTATTTTTCACACAGGNAAATTATCGACACTTTTCGCAATTTTGCTAATGCGGCATATGCTGGTGGTAGGGGTCGTCAAGCATGCTGGGGCTATGGTAATCTGCCGCGGTTGTTTCTTTAACGGCCAATATATGTAAATTTTATGATTATTTTTGCAAGGCTTTCCAAGCAGTTGCGACACATTCCATGGCGTTCACTCAGCAGGATGTTTGGAGGCAGTGTGGAGGGACGGTGCTTGCGCGGTTGAAGGTCTTAATCACCTAAAGGCAAATTATCCTGAAAAATATTGTGAACTCATGTGGACTAATTTGTTGTGAGTATTGTAGTTTAGCCTGTGCAATCGATGATACCGGTATGTATTTTCAAAATTTCTTTCATTTGGCTCTGCTATATCTCTCAGTGTTTATGACAAATAGAAAAAGGAAAGCCAGGAGTACTTTCGTATTGAGTTTACGTAGTTGATACTCTGTTACTCGTCGCTTCTGATATTCACTTATCTTGCCGGGTCGGAAAACATAAAAACTGAAACACCATTGGTTACTAGAAATGAGGAAATTTCGTTGAACTATATTTATTTTAGTTCGTTACCGTATCTCAACCTTAAATTTTCTGTCAATTTTGGTTTCGTTTTTAGTCAAGCGAGTGAATACGTCACATCATTATTATATGACGCTCTGGACGGAGAACCAAAGGGACAACTGTGTTGTTACGGAGAAGGTATGTTTTNCTGATTGAGTTTTTAAAATATTTTCTTCAAGCATAGTCTGTTGTAGTGCTTCCGAAAGGTTGCAAAGTTCGTTTTGGACCCCATTCCATGGATTGCATGAATTCAATTTGGTCTGATGCCTTGTGTTTGGATGAAGGTCAACTGCATCCATCCAAGTTGAGCACAACGGATTTTAATCGTTACATGGCTCGTAGCGTGAAGTCAGTTGCCGTTTCTTGAATCCATATGTATCTCGTCTATCGGTTTGGTTAATAGTTCTTGATGATTTTGCAGACAAGTGTTGGCGGAGTTCAAAACCTTTAAGGAAGATGCTGACAGTGGAAATGCTGGAAGGCAAATGGATTGCTTCGGTCTTGGTAATAAGACTTGTTCACTTNAATAGTAAACAAAATTAATTCAAATTACTGATAACTAAGGCGATTTTTTTTTGACATGTCAAAATAAGTCAAAATTTTGTCAAAATTGTAGCGCTAGGTCAAAATTTGTCAAAATTGTTTNCAAAGTCAAAATTTCTTTGACCTCCGCATTTTGTTTTTATCGTAGATTTTGCACTTTCGGTGAACTTATCATTTGATATTTTACAGCTTGTAGCCTACTTTATAGNCCTACCGTTGTAGATGGCCCATTTTGAATCATAAACGGTCAAATGAAACAAATTGACATGGTGTTATGGTCAACGTACCACAATATCGTAACTGATGCAAGACCGCTTGGGCATTGCATGGTTCTTATATCAAGAAGAGCGTGATGAAAAATTGTGATGTCGACAACATTGTCAGAATGAAGCAACACGGTGTGTCACCAGCAGTGTACGCACAACTTCAGTGTTGTCAGCCAACCACTGCTGCTGTTGAACGTTCTTTCTCCATTCATGGCAAGCTACTTAATAAAGACAGACACTTTCTACCCGAGAATGTAGTATATTTCGGTCTACTACAACAAATTTTAATTATT
Organism: Botryllus schlosseri; assembly: GCA_000444245.1. Lineage (NCBI taxonomy): Eukaryota > Metazoa > Chordata > Ascidiacea > Stolidobranchia > Styelidae > Botryllus > Botryllus schlosseri. The sequence continues at coordinate 14,504 of ATSW01009674.1, forward strand.
TCCACCATAATATGTGATGTAACTACCGGGATTCTTCATAGGGCCAGATTTCGTTCAAATACTAGTTTTTCATGTAAAAATTTGTCAGT